>NAGG01001653.1:0-20199 GCA_003031705.1 Calonectria naviculata
CTGCACCCCCATCCCCCATCCCATCTCCCTCTCCTGCGCTGCGACACTTGGACAGCTCACCTTGCACCACCACACCCGTCTTCTGCGACTGTGTCGCGGTCACTCACTCACACCCTTCTCCCTCCACACCCATTCTCCCGCGCTTCTCCCCGCCCGTCGCCTCGTCATCCATCGTCTCCCTCCAACATACATCTTGCCGTCTCTCTGACTCCGGTTCTGTCTCTATCGCAGTCCTGCGTCGTCCAATTCTCTTGACCGGCCCTGCACCTTGTTCATCGTCTGCTTCCTAGGTCTGCTCCCGCCGAGTACTGCCTCACCTAGTCATATTTTACCGTCGCGCGCCCTCTAGCTCCGAATCTCGCCGCGCTTCACGTTCCATCATCGCTCGCTCGCTTACTTTAGTTCGCCCTGTCGCATCTCCCTGATTTCCACCCCTCGACTTTGCGACTCGCAAACTCCACACAGGCCCAACATCGTCATCGCAACGCTCGCGATTGCGTCAAAAACCCCAGTTCCCAGATCTCCACGATCGTCGCATCCGGCCCCAGACCCTCCTACTCTAGCGAATTAGGTCCGGTCCCAACGCATGCACCCCATCACCGGGCGATGAACGCGGACCAAAGCGCACAACCTGCTGGCGCATCAACGGTCGCGTCCCCGACTACCCAACATTCCAACCGCGCAACTCCCTACCCAACCTCAACCACAGCGGCTGCCACCGCTGCCGCAACAACCGCCGCCACCGCTCCAGCATCGACAGCTGCAGCCACGGAGGTCATGGCCACGCCTGGCTTCCTGCCGCCTGCCCACGTTCTCCGATCTGCAATTCCCGTTCCAGCGCCCTACTCTTCCACCATGCTCTTCGACCGTGAAGCCGCCAAGCCTGTCGGCACCCCCTTCTCCAACCCTCCCTCCCCCATGGTTCGCGTCTTGATCCGGCGTCTTCCGCTCAACACCTCGGAGGAGTCACTGCGGCTCATGGTTGTCTGGTCCAAGGAGCTTGCCGACGTCGAGCTGCTCCCCGTCGAGCAATCGGAGGACGCAGGCTTCCGATCTGCACTGCTGAAATTCCGCACCATGGCTGGAGCCCGCGAGGTGAAGAACATGCTAGATGGCCGTTCCAACATATCAAACGACGCCGAAATGGTTGTGGAGATTTTGTCCGGCAGTCCCGTGTCATCGCGTCGCTATCCCACAGATACCAATCCTCCAAGCTCCGCCTCGTCCTCAGCTTCCTCGGGTCCCGGGTCGCGGCAGACTTCGCGGTTCAACGGCACATTTCAATCGCTCGAAAGCATTTCTCCACAGTCGAACACGGTGTATCCCGGGCACGAGCTGCCAATCCCAGACAGCAGCGCTCACTATCAGAATCTCTTTTCTCCTCAGTCGCCCATCGGCAACCACCTTTCCGACCCCCAGAGGATCTCGGGCAAATCGCTCATTGCCAATGACTCGGCCGATGACGATGAGACCAGCGATCTATTGAAGGACCCAGTTGCTTACGCCGAGAACGGGGCAACCAACCAGAGGCGAGCCACGGCACCCCAAATCCCTATCAGCCGGATGGCTGGTCTCTCCCTCAATACAAGCAATGCCCCCCCTCCCGGGCCATCCTCGCTCCCGCCATATATCAGTGCCATGTCGGCTCACCCCGGGCCCCTCTCCCCCATGAGCGGATCAGGTCCGGGGATGGCCTATCCCATGAGCAGCCAGCCTTACCAGCGTCACAACTTCCCTCCCGTTAACCCCGCCGACCAGAATCCGCCTTGCAATACATTATATGTGGGCAATTTGCCAATCGACACTTCCGAGGAGGAGCTCAAGGCCATGTTTTCGAAGCAACGAGGCTACAAGCGGTTGTGTTTCCGCACGAAGCAGAACGGACCTATGTGCTTCGTTGAATTTGAGGATGTTTCATTCGCGACGAAGGCTCTTCACGAACTTTACGGGCAGCTCTTGCACAACAGCGTCAAAGGTGGTATCCGACTCAGTTTCTCCAAGAATCCCTTGGGGGTCCGATCCGGCCAGACCCCAAGCCAGAGCAATGCGGCTGTCCTCGGCAGTATGAGCGCAATGATGTCAGGGGCTGCAAACGGATTCACGACTGCCAATGGACCTCCACCAGGACTTTCTGCCCCGCCAGGTCTTGGATCAGGTCGTGCCAATTACCACGGCCCTCCTGCCTTGAATGCCGGTCACGGACATCCGTATGCTCTTTCTGGTTTTCCTGGTGTCGCCAATAACGGTTGGAACGGGCCCATGTATGGCAGCCCCATGGCTGCGCCCCCGAACGGAGTTCTCAACAACCAGCCATCGAGCTTTCTTCCTCCGCACATGATGGGTCGGTAGTGGTTCAACTCGACATAAACGGCATTTTCTCAGGTTCGCTCTATACCGCTGCAACAGGCGTCCAACATTGTTTCCCATGATTTATCCTACCATGCACTCAAATAGACTCTCGGCGATGTCTGTTTTGCTTGATCTGAGTTTTTTTAGGCTTCGATTTTCTTCGAGCTTTTCATAATTTGGACGATTCCTCCCCGTTTCGAACCACCCTTGGGGGGCATTGGCTTCGTTTGTGTCGACTATGGGACGCTCTGCTACGGGGTTTGATCGGTCCGACGCCATATGAAGTTGGTTTTTTTTTTATATTATCTTTTTTCTGGTTTTGGGCTTTGTTTTCTTGTTATATGGGATATATCAGGTCTCGTGTTACTTTGGTATTTGGTTCTTAGCATTTTTGTGGCATCGAGCACGGCGCGCGGTTGGTCCGGATGATCTGGCATTTGGCTCGGGCGTCATACACTCATACCATCTGTTTGCCATATCACGATGAAGAGGCAGGACATGTCTACCGGATCTTTGAGCAGGAGTTTTGGGGTTGGATACGGCATCAACAAGGCATTCGGTTGGATAACGAAGACGGAGACGATCGACACTCCAACGCACAAGGGATATCCAACGGGAGTCAGGCAATCAAGAAGAAGGCGGGATACCCAGTCGTTTTCTCTACGGATGCTCTTATCGGATATTATTGTTTTATTTCGCATCGGGTTGAGACGAAAAGCACAAGACAAAAACCATCGACAAAAAAAAGCAGCGGAAAAACGGGAAATGAAATTGGACAGGTCGTTGAAGAAAAGCACCCAAAAACTGAAAAGGTGTAACCAGTCACTGTTTTGGGGTTGGTTCAATGAATTTGGCACGATGCCAAAGAGCCGGGAGTTTTCTGGACGACAAAGGGATCATTGGATTTTTTTTTTTATCTTTTTATATTTTTTTGGTCTTTTTTTCCCCGGGGCAGTTTTGGAGCATGGGAAGAACTTGGGAGCGATTGTTCCTCATCGAATCATATTCGAGGGAAAGGGGCATTGGGACTGATACACGAGGATATGGGTTTTAACGAACGCATGCCAACAACAACAACAACAACGACGCATACCCCTGGGATAAGGAGCAATCACGTCTGCATTGTCTGGTTTTTTGCATCCGGCCAGCGGCTTGGGGCTGGGGCATTGCTCGGGAGCTCTGGGAGCCCCTCGATGACCAAGTTCTCTGGCTTCATTTGGATACTGGGCCGGGTTCTATTGGATGTGTGGGTCATGCATGGCTCGGGCATGATTGGGTATTTGCAGGTTCAACTGGTATCTTGAAATGCAGGGAACAGGATGGGACTGGGTTTTGGTTTATCTCGCTTTCTTTGATGGGCAGCGCCATGGAAAGGGGTCGCGTATTTAGGAAGGGTAGCAGGCATGGCGTTTCTTATTGTCCTCGTCTTTTTTTTATTTGACTGATATATTTGCATTGCTTGAAACGTCTTTTTTTCTTCATCATGTTGAGATGTACAATGTAAGATCCGCCTTGTGAGCCATGTCACGTTTGTTTGCCAGCAAAAAAAAAAAGTTCTACGCGTCTTCACCATGTGTGTGTTGCCTTCAGCTTCCTCGGGATATGGCTTTCCCCATTGTTATTGTGCAGTAATGCCGATCCCGATTGAAGCCGCAGATATACAGTCACCCGAGTCTGGTCAGTGACATCTGCTGATGGTCAAGTAACCCCCTGTCGCCACCGGTCCAAAATCCGGATCCTGTGCGTGTTGTTGTTGAGGAGGAGGGTGTGTATCGACGATAACCGAGAAACACGTTTCCGCAAAGGTATGGGTTCCGGACAAGGGTATACGGTGGCGGCGATGATAGGGTCAATTTTGCAGTCAACGTCAACCGTCCGGTTTATTTTCTTTTTCAACCGTCGTTGCATTGTTCGCCCTTGGGGCTGGGCTACTTGTATGCCAAGACGGCTGAAGGTGCAGGCGCTTGCGAGTTGGCAATGGGCAATGACAGTGGCATGGCATGACGAATTCTTCAAAATGCCATGTGAAGGATATCATGGCATGAGGTCCAAGGTAGCATCACAGGTTGTTTTTGCATTTGCAGTGGCAAAGGACGCAGATGAGTGGTGGATAGTCCCGATCGATTGCAGGGAAGCTGGGGGAGCATGGCGTGTGAAAGGGGGGGAGGCATGGCAGCATGTGAAATTGGAGCTTTGTTTCGGCTTTGTGGGAGACATGATTGACTCACCTATCAAGGCGTCGCGTGTTATCCACCGAATGGGTCTGTTACACAGCCATCGGTTCCAGGCGAGGACGGATGCGATGTCGCATTTGCGGCTCCCCGATGCTGCCCTGGCGAAATAAGTTGGCAGATGACATGGTGGTGGTGGGGTTATTTGCATGTGGCATCGTCCCAAGTTGGAGACATGGGTGCGGGACGGGTTACCCACGGGCCGGTCCCCCAGGTCGGGGGTTGAGCGAGAGAAGCTAACGAGGAGGGTGACTCGGTGCACATGCGCATGCCTGTGGTTCGGCCATTTACCCGCAGCGGAGGATGCCATGATGGGGGGGTGCATGGCCGCCGTTGAGTGGGAAGTAAACAATAGACAGCGGAGATGGTGGTGTTGTGCTTAGCAGCGGGCGAGCTATACCCTTCCCCTTCCCACCCCCCTTTTCCCTCATCGTTGCCAGGACCCCGATTTCCCAGTTGAGACGCATGCAGAGAGGACCCACGTCCGGGGTGGTGGTGACTTCTTGGGGACCTGGTGGAGCGGTGCTACCTAGGTGTGCGCGCTGAGCAGGCCCAGCTAGCGCAGGAGGGTTACGCCAGGGGAGGGGAGGCAGTCGGCCCCGAGCTCAGCGGAGGGGAGGGGGTTGAAGACGTGCAACACAATCATGATGAGCAGACGACGCGATGCTGGACGGCGCCAAACAGAGCTAGTCGCCGGTGTGCTGCTCGGGATAAGGGCAGAGTAAGACGGAGAACGAGCGACGGGGGGCTCATGTCGCAACAGCAATGGGACAGGACCGAGTCGGCAGTTGAGGGCGGAGCAGCAGCCAAGCGCCTTCGTCGACGCGAGACGGGGGCAGGTGGGTGGGGAGATGAGGAGATGGGGAGATGAGAGATAGGAGAGAAGAGAAAAGAGAAACGTTGGGTTGTAAAGAGAAGAGGACGATGATGAGGAGGAGACGGAGACGGAAGAGCAGCATCAGTCAGATGGGTTGGGATCGGAAGTGAAAGATTCCGATGTAGGCGGAGAATCCTGCAGTAGGTTGGCAGGAGCAATGGGGCTCCTTCTCTTCTTTCTTTTTTTTTTCTCCGTTCTTTTTTTTTTCCTTTTTTTTTCTCAAAAAGAAAGGGAAGAGAAGGACGGACTAGTCGGGATGCTTCAGATAGACAGATATCGGGGTAATAAATATGCAGCCGCAGACGGATATGGACGACGTCACCCGTATATCACATTGGCTGAGCCTGGCTTTTTTAGCATTTGTGATAGATCTCATGGACCTGTCAATCCCGAAATGCAGCCACTCCCAATACGGGAAGTCGGCTGCGTCGGATCTTTTCCACCTCTCCGCGATGGCCCAGACCGTCTTTTTTTTCTTCACCACCAATACACAAGTCGTCGTTATGACGAGATGAAGACGCGATGAAGACGAGATGAAGAAGCAAGCCTTAGCTTAGCCTCTCGGACATGTCACTCCGGGTCCCGCCTATTCAACAACCATGGTGTAAGACATTGAATACACGATATCAGCAAAACGGGCGTGTAAGTAACAACCAAGCTAAGCAAAAGAAGCCATCTCCAGCCCTAACCCAGGCCCGAGTCCGTCTCTGCTGGGTTCAGCCCTGCTTACGCCTGTTCTCCGGAGACGTTGGCGACGGGTCCATGAACGTCCTCAGCTCGACGGCCTTCCAGCTCCCGTCGCCGCCGTCCCGGACCAGCTCGGCCACGCTGAACTCGGCGACCCTCGCCTCGACGCCCTCCCCGTCGTCCCTGAACCCGACGACGCTGGTGGACTCGAACATGACGGTCCTCGTGCCGTTGTTGTTGGAGACGTCCCACGCCACGGCGCCCTCGTGGCGGAACCCCCGGAGCTTGCCGCGCCGCCCGTTGAGCACCTCGGCGATCTGCGCCGGGGTGCCGCCCGCCTTGCCGTTGAAGACGAACCTGGCCTCGGGCGCCACCAGGGACGAGATGCGCCCGGCGTCGCCCTCGAGGGAGTCGATGATGGGCATGTATTCCTTGAGCCACGCGAGGCCCGGCGTGGCCGTCGACGGGATCGAGGTAAAAGGCCCGCGGTGAATCGTTGTCTCGGCCATGGTCCCGATGACGATGAGACTTTTTGATGTCAGACACAAACTGCCGGCGAATATAAATAGCTGTGTGTTTTTTTTTTTTTCTTTCCAATACTCTGATTTCAAGTTGGCCTTCTCAATTGTAAAGATGAGGTTCTCAGTCAATATTTGCTAATCACTAATCCCACCGCCCAACAGTGAGATTCACAGCCACTTGAGGCGCCTGCAAAGTCGACACGGATAATCAACTCTCCGTTAGTGAAACCATTGGCTACGTCAAAACCTCTCTGCAGCTTCATCATAATCTCCAGGGTAGCGTCATTCTATGAAGAGTTCATGTACTGTTTGGAATGAAGGCCGCATTTGTCCTTAAATTAAGCCGAATTTGCTTGATCTGATTCTTATATAATACATAATTCCAATTACAGTTCATGTACTTCGTTTCCATACGAACAGATACAATATGCAGTGTTCAGTGCAAGACATTAATCCAATGCCCACATCTCGCTCTCCCGCACATCATTCACTCCTCTCCCGGCATCTCGTTTGCCCAACCCATCGTCATCGTCGCCCACAGATCATGAAACACGGGCTGCTGAGCTTGCATGTTGTGTGGCGTTGGCATTACGTTGTTGGTGTCAAATCCAGTATCCCATGCAACAATGTACTGCTCCATGTCATGGTCAAACATGGGACATCCGTGGATGCTGCCGGGTGTCACCTCGGCCGCCCTGGTGTGCAGGGCAACCCGTCGGTCGTACTTTTCCTTGACGACGCGCAAGACTACGCGGCCAGCTGAGAGGGCGTCCACGCGTGTGTTGACCGTCGTCAGATCTGCGCCGTCGCACATGTGTGCCAGGAACTTGTCAAACTTCAGCTCGCTTCTCGCCCAAGCATCGTCCCAATCAGGAACCTCCGGCATGGGAAACGAGAGCCGGACGGCGAGGACGACACAGATGATGAATTTTGTCCAGTCAGTACTTGTAAAGGAGGCAAATGTCGATTGACCCATGCTGGCGATGAAATCCAAGAATGTACTCATAGTTCCAACACACAGCCGAAGTTTGGGTGTCGATGGACCAATGAAACCAGGGGGATTGCGCTTGGGATCACCCAGAGTTAGAAGAGAGCCACCATTTAGGTACATTTCGAAGAATAGTTCTGCTATTCTCACTGGTGCTACTAGCAGTTAGCATTCCTTAACCTGCCTACTTAGGTACAAAAAGTGATTACCTGAGCAAGCAATATGGGAAAGCATCGACTGAGAAAGTTCTTGACTCTGTGCCTGGAGTCCATAGAGGATGAGCTGACTCTGCTGTTCCGTCGGCGCTGTACTCTCGTGGATGGCCTCCTTGGCCGCTGAAGCATAGCTGGCCAGTCGTGCGAGATAGCTGAGCCCAAAATCCCCATCGACCTCGGCAAAGCGCTGCAAGATGTCGCAGCAGGTGGCCGTCCACACAGTGAATTTGGCCACCATATCCATTCGCCTCCACGCATTCATGTAACTGCGGTTGTGAGCAACCGGCTGACGCCTGCAAGGGATTACCCACTTTGAAGCGTTGTAGTACCAGGCAATGTACGTGCGGATCTTTTCGAGCTGTTCACTCGACACTTGGTCAATAGTCGTTCCACAGAGCTCTGGCACCTCTTGGTCCAGCTCTAAATCACGAGCCAGGTCCCCTGCCATTCGAATGTACTGGAACGCTTGCCTGTTCCTGGGCCGGAGATGGAAGGGATACCTGAAGTTGTCAGCGCCACAAACTCAATAGAGGCCTAGTTGTCAAATAGTTACCAAGCGCAGTAGATGAGCATGCCCTGCAGAAGCTCAATGCTCCTTTCTCCTCCTGCCACAAATTTGAGGCCGAGCACCTTTCGGAATTCTTCATCATATAGGCTATGCCCTTGCAACGTTCTTGAACCTGATGCGGCGGCGAGGATAGCCAGCAGGACAAAGGGACGTGTGGCAGCAAGACTTGAAACAGTATCGTCGGGCTGCAGAATGATGCACGGGAAATGGGGCAGCATACTCCGGAAGGACACCAGGAGAGATTCTGCGGAGTCAAGGTTGAACTGGGGCTTTGCATGGAGTGACTGGATGGAATGGCTGTGGGAAGACGGCGGAGTGGGAAATCCCGTCATTGGGGATGAGTCGGATGGCGCCTCGTCGGCACCTGTCTCTGGGGGGAAGAGCGTGCTGAAGAACTGCGCATGACTATCGCGCAAGACGTCAAAATTCTCGTCTACGTCAGGCTGTGATGGGACATCAAAGTCAATGGTAAACGTCTTGGACGGGGCGGAAGCTGGGGGAGGTTGTGGAAGCGGCTCTCCGTCACCAGCACTGTGTTGTTCCTCCAATATTAGCAAATGGCTGTCACCGGCTTTGGAGAAAAATAAAAGAAAAAGAGGCAACATACAATTTAGGTCTTCTCCTTCGGGTACGCGGGCCTGTACGGGAGATGCACTCCTTCTTAGAGTCGAGACATCTAATACGAAGACGTGTGAGCTCTCCGTTCTCTACAGTTTCCAGATGAGAAGGTTTGCCAGGGCTTACTTCCGACACACACCGGGCTGCTCGCTCGGCTGGCACTTGATCTTGGTGACCCGACAGGCCTCGCAGGCCGTCGAGATCCTCTTGCGCGCGGTGGCGCTGACATCGCCCGCGGGTGAGGGCTCCATGGCGTTTGGTTCCCTCCCCAACAAAGAGGGTGGTGGGCTTAGAGAGGCAGGAGGCAGTCAGTCAGTAGTGGGCTGGAGGTTGAAAGTGGATGCCGGGTTGCCCTGCATGTGACTCCCCCCCCCGGTTAGGAAGATAAAGTGGCGGCGAGCGTCTTGGTTTGCAGGGGGTTTAAAGGGCCATCGGATACGGAGTCTTGAGATCGTAAATCGGCGGCCCAGCAGAGAGTTTCGATGTGACAGGAGAAGAAGCGGGCGGGGCCCCGTTCTCCACGATATCCATGGAGCCCCGGATACGGGCCAAAGACGCACCGATCGAGCTGCAAAGTCGCCGGTGAGCTTCGGATGTTAACCTGCACGGCCCCACCCGCGACAACACACGCACCAAGCACCAAAGGACGATAGGCTTTGCTAGCTGGGACGGGGTATTACTCCACATCTTCGCTTCCAGAGTTGACTTAGTGCGTTTCCTTGCATTAGACTCCTATCATTATATACCAGCCGTAGACCTTGGTGGGCCCCCTCAAACTATCCAAGACAACCTCATATCATCGCGACCTTGCCATTCCGGGTATTCATTCCCATTCTACATAGAAATACAGATTCCTCCTCCATTTCATCACTTATTCCGCAACTGCAAACTTTAGCCCAGGATTCCCCTCCTTGAGAGTCTTCTCCACGAGTTCCCACAGCGGCGACACCAACGTCCTGATCTCGTCCGTCCGTGTCTTGACTCCGTGCTTCCACTCTCTGTGTCCAGCCAGATTCTGTCTGGCACACCTCTCTGAGCAATAAACAGCCGACTGCTTCTCGTCCACGCAGTCGTTGCAAATGACAGTCTGCGGTGTTCCGTCCTCCATCATTACATCATCGTCAAAGTTTTGTACACACCTGTCTCCGGCTTCGCAGTCGTGCTCCTTTTCAACATGTTCATCCTAGTTGTTGTTAGCACATATACAAATACAAATGAGACCCATCTAGGCTATAAAAAAGAACGGGGGAAAAAATACCTGGCCACGATGATAACACTCGGCTGAGCAGTATACTGTCAGCTTCTTACGGCCTCCAATCTGCGTCATGACTTGGCAGAGTGAACATGAAAACACATCCTTTGGCTCCACCACCTTACTGCACACGGCGCAAGGCGGCAGATGGTAAAGCTCCTCCGCGGCTATCGGTGTCTGACCAGCCTGCGACTGACCCTTAGTCTGCTGCTTGTTCTGCTCAAACGCCATCTTGGCCCTGCGCAGCTCATCAAGACGTGCCTTGTGCCCGTCCCGCTGCGGCTGCGTCGTCATGCTGGCCCGGTGGTCCTGGACGATCTGGTTGATGACTTCCTCCAGCCGCATGCTGTCGCTGGACTGGTATGCGTCGAGATACTTTTGCGCAAACCCCATCACCTCGCCCGTTGCCGGATCCTTAAACAAGAGATCAATGTAGAGCTTCTTGAGTTCCGAGGGCGGCCCCGCAATCTTGTCGGCCAGCATATCCACGTCGGCATACCACCCACTTGGTCTCCCGACGCCCTCCCAGACCCTCTCGATGAGTTCCTCTCGCGACCTGTCCGGGTCGTCCAGCATGCCCCTCAGCTCCTCCTGATCCACATCGCTGTCGCCAGCCGTCAGGAACTCTGGGTATGTCCGTAGCACCCATCGATACCACGCCTCCTTCTCCATCTCAATGTGGTCTTCAATTGACTTCAGGTCGTTTTTGTGGTCCTTGGCGTCTGTAAACAGCATGTCGAGCTCGTCGAGAAAGGCCCGCCGCTGGGAGAACCATTCCCGGGTCTGGCTGTCACAATACCGCGCCCGCATCTTGTCTAGTGTTTCCGGAAAGCAGTCTGCGCAGTCCGTCACATGCTCTTTTCTGCATTCCGTGGCACATCTCCTCTTTATCGCGTCCACTTGGTCCGCACACTCTCTCCTATGCACCCTCGCGGCGCTCAGCTCCGTCCAGTGCTCCGGGAGGGCGTACTTGGCGGTCCCCGCCATGATGAAATACTCGATATCACAGTGATGACATGCACCCCTGCGTATGTTCCTTGATGTCCTAGTGCCTGCTGGTATCTCAAACCCAGACTCAGGGGGGTCTCAGCACTCTTGCCCCTGGCTGACTAATGACAAGTGATTTTGTTCGTAGCCCTCGTGAGTGAGATCAAGTAGTATATTAAATGAAAGAGGGGAATGCGATGATTCTGATGGAAAATTATAATTGGCTGTACGGCCGCTTATTCGATCATGTATCCGATGTCGAATCTCATGAAGGATGAAACGGGGCAGGCTCACGTACAGTCGCGTCACACATCGTGAAGATTTGCCGGTATTCAGCCGGCGCAGAAACCTCGACATGAACGTCATGTCGCCAGAACCATCAGATCAATTCAGATTAAACATTTTCAACCCAAAAGTCACTACCGAGAATTTTCGCGCAAAATGGTGAGCTCACCCTCTCACTCTCCACAGCGACCCGTCTTCCACCATGCTAACGCGCCTTCTTCTAGGCCGACAAGCTCCGCAACCAGCAAGAACTCGAGCGCCTCCAGGCAAAGTACGTCGGTACGGGACACACCGACACGACCAGCTGGGAATGGCGAACCAACATCCAGCGCGACACCTACTCGTCTATCGTCGGCCACCGCCCCCTCATCTCGTACATTGCTCTGGCTGAGAATGAGCCCGTGGCCAAGATTCGTGCACAGCTGATCCGGGTATGTCCAGAGAGAGCCTCCTCCATCAGACTTTTTTTTTTTTTTGCAGCCTTGCTAACAATAGCTCTTTTGTAGAAAATGGTCCAACCGTGCGGTCCGCCTCCTCAGCGCGAGACTTGAAAACGCTGGGGATAGTCGTGTTTGGGACGAGACGGGCTTGCATCGCATGTCTTGGAGTCTTGGTTTGGGGTTTTGTCTACATGGGACGGCGTTTGAAGGAAGATACCCTGCTAAAAAGGGGAAAAATATTGCACTCTCAAAATGATATTCGCCATATCTTGTCGAGTTTTCCGTTGTGTTTGAGACTTTGCGCATCTTTTGACTATGTTTGGGTATCATATTGTTACATTTTGCTTCCTCCATTACTCAGCCACGTCCATCGTCTGCCCCCGATCGTCCTCTTGGCCTTCTTGGCCTTCTTCACTCTCTTCCTCTTGCGCGTCCTTCAGGTTCAAGCTGGACCGTAGCTTTCTCTCCATTTCCGGATCCCACTCCCCGTAGACCTCGCGGACTAGGCCCATGACCCCGTCCAGGCCAATCTCCTCCTTGGCGCGGGGGCCGACGTGCCAGGTGATGATGTGTTCTCCGTCCTGGCCGACAGGCGGCCTGTCCACCTTTTTCACAATGTAGCCCTGCCTCTCCATCCTCTTGAGCGTCAAGTCGGTTTTTTCCGCCGAGACGTTCCGGTCCGCGTTGAGTCGAGTAAGGTATCTTTTTAGCTTCTGCTCGCTAAGCTCGCCATTGTTCAGCCAAATCATGGCTATCGTCATGGTACAGAAGGCTACGTAGGTTGCCTCTTCGGTCGCGCTTGGTGTTTTCGAGGGCGTGATGATTGCCGGTGTTCGATATCGTTGTGGTAATGTCGAGGAGAGAATGTAGGCGCCAGATCCCAGCCTCGGCTGCGAGTTACTCTTCATGGCTGTAATTTGAACGTTACCAAGTTGTTCTTGCTATATTGAGTCAAAATTGTTACCTTGTCGCTTTTCCTGCAGAGTCATCTTTTCTCTTAGGGGAAGCTCGCGCAGCTCCATGCCCCAGACCTCCTTCAACTGCTTTTGCGCCAACGCGAAGATGCGTTTGAATGAGCGCCCCTGGTTTCCGAGAACTGTACTGAGCGTGAGATTGTGAATAGAGAGTCGAATTAAGGCACCACTCACCTCGCTCCTTGATGCCATCTCGCCGTATCACTGTCCTCGAGTACTCGCAGGAGAGGGCGTATCGCACCAGCTTCTTGGCCAGCTGATCGTCGGCGCTTTGCCCGGGGTGGTCGTCGGCGTCCATATCTTCGTCGCTCTGCTGCTCCTCGGGTTCGGCGTCAGAGTCCACTCGGTTACGGCGCTGGCGAGGGCGCGCATCTTCTTCCGGTTCTTCGTCGTCGGCCTGTTTGTTGGTTAGCGCAGCCGGTCTGTGGCGGGTTCGTGAATCACGCACGGGACGACGCCGTCTTTGAGAGGGAGTCATATTGGCAGCTGTTTCCTTTGTCCCGAATTACAAATTACTTGCACAGGCCAATCGCGGCCAAAACCAAAGACAAAGATATGAAGTTGGTGGAGGGGCCTCAACCCCGACGCGGTTGCTTAGCTCCCAGACGCGTAGAGTGCAAGGTGCAGGTGGCCATCCCCCAACCAATCGTAGCGCCTAGGGACCCCACCAGCGCAACGACAATGAGAAGCCACAATCGCTCACGTTGGAGCAGTATTGAGCTTCGTGTTGGTTCACGACGTCAATTCAAGTTATTAGATTAATGTGTAATGACTTATGCTTGTATTTAATAAAACCCAGGACCGTTTGCTGTCTAGGATTGATTCGAATCGCTTACATTGGGAGTCAGCCCTGGGATAGCGTATACAAGACCGACACATTCAGCAGCGCCAACCACGTTGGAACAACTAAAATGATGAGACAAAAGTCTGACAACGCCTCGCTGCGGATTACCCACCAATTCAATAAAATAAATAAATAAAATAGTTTAAATAACCTGATACAATAATACCATGCTTGCGTATTATGCTAGGACTATGAGATATTATTTATCGGGTTAGGCCTGCGGTTGGAAAACCGGAGAGATAGAATAGTCGCAATCGAAAGGTGGCACTGGTGTTAGCGGACTTTTGGCACATAGTTTTAATATCAGGGCATGCGAAGCTCTCGCAACCGCTGGCTGCTAATTATAAGGAGATTATCACATTGTCTCTAGTCTTGGTTTCTTCGCTCTAATTATATACAATCCTCTTCATCAACGACTGCAACTTATCAAGTATCTCACCACCACCACAATTACACAAGTAAATAGGACAAAAACTAAGTAGAAAAATCACGAGACTGAACTCGATAAGTTCTTCTATTCATCAACATATTTAATACAAAGGAACCGATTCTCCCCGACCCGCCAAGGTACACCGAGAACCCACAAAAACGCACTTCACTTATTGCCCATGTCCGCACTCCTCGTTTCAATGCGCATCATGTCCCAGCATCCCCAATTCGTCTCGTACACATATATGCTAATCTCTGTTCTTTGGGCGGGTTGCCGGTCTGGTCAACTCCGAAATGCCACGCCATGCAAATACATAACAAAAAAAAAATACGGGTATAATCCCCTCCCTGCTTTACCGCAAATGGAAACACGCTACATGTTTCCCTCATGTTGATTTTTCCGGGGCCTTCTATAGGCATTATGATTGGCTCACGCCGTTATTCGTTCTCCGGCGCTCCAAACGTTTGGCATTGTTGAAATGGTGGTTTGTCGTCATGTTCGTTCGTATAGGCATAGCCCGCGGAAAGACAAAAAATGACTAAATGGACAAAACAGAATTCGAATATCGTATGATAGTGGTGGAGGTATTTGTAAAGGTTCGTCTCAAGGTCTCAGACACTCGAAACTTTGCACCTGTCTAAGATAAGATGAGACACGGTCTTTTTTTATTGGATTTTAATTGCCTCAAAGAGACCGAGGCTCAGACTTGTATCATTTTCACCGACGTTAGGGGTGGGCTCGCTAAGCACTTCCCAACGTCGGAGAATAAATGGACTAAGTCGTTCTTGCACTGCTGGTCCGATGCCATATAAGGCACCCATACCACGTGCGGCTGCGCTTTGCGCCGTCGCAGGCTTATCCCGGTGCGAAAACATGAGGTTGTCCGCAGGCACCGGGTGCGCTGTGCTGAATAGATAATAGAGGCGCGGGTCGGACGAGGCGCTGAGGCTCGCCATAGAACCCGGCATAAGGAGAATCGTTTTCGCGCATTGGACGCGAAGATCTTCGGGGAGGGCATCGACAAGCAGGATGGCCATATCCAGAACCTGTTGAGGTAACGAGCCCACGGTGGCTGGAGGAAGCGTTTCGAGCTCCAGCATGAGTCCACAAAGAACAAGAATGATCCTGGCACGAACATCATGTCCGGCAGGAACTGGAGCTTTTGTCGGTGCAGCGGTTGGCAGCGGCGCGGATGGAGGCTCCGAAGAGAGACTTTGCACAGTGATGAAACGAAGCATGGCAGGTAGCCAATGCTTGAGCACCGCAGCATGAATCTCGGGTCGTTCCTGTGCACCCGCAGCAACAATTTCCCAAATGTCTGTAAGCTTATCCACCATAGCCGTAGTCAATTGCGCCGACTTGGGTGGCGGCTGTCCAGAAATAATTGCTTCGACGACCTCCAAAAGATTTTGAGCCATGTGGATCGACTGGTTCGACGACGATTCGGTGACATTGTCGCTCTTTGGTGATGGAATAAGGTCCAGAAAACCAGTCTGTGCTTGGCTCTTGAGATGATGAGTGATGTCGTCACTCAAACAGGGCAGCAGGCTCGTCCACATGATGTTCCCGGATTCGATCGCGCGGTCCATAGCCTTTGCGAAGAGTTCGAAACGGGACCCGTGTTCCTCGCTTTCCGTCTGGTTCGATTGTGCCATAGACAAGTCGAGGTTGAGCTTGAGCTGGCAAAAGGGCAGCGTCAGTTCGTTAGCAATATGAAGGATTTCATCAAACGACATGGGCGATGTCCCATTGTTGCCGGGAACCAAAAGGTTTGTCGTCACTTTCTGGACCAAATCACCAGCCTCGGGTAAAGACTTGAGACTCAAAGCGTTCGATACCGCGGATGAGTCAACCAAGACAAGCAGACGAAGAGTTTCGAGAAGGCTTTCCTGGCAAGGCTCGTCGTTGAGTGGCAGACTGATTCCACTAGCAATGTTTCTCAGTCCAGAGTATTCTAGGAGTGCATTCTTGATAAGATTCAGAAGACCCCTAGATTGTTCCCACCTTGCATATCGCTGTTCTGTGCGGAATCGATAGCTTTCTTCAGGAGACAGACCAGTTGCGGGAGGCAGCGGTGTGATGATGAGTTGCAGAAGCTCCTGGAGATAGGTCGCTGGGCCATGCTGTTTTGAGGCGGCATCCGGTCCGGGGGTCGAGGCCGGGGCACTAGCTGTACTCAAAATGATAGGCATGGCGAGACATCCAGTGCTGATCAACACGGGGAAGAGATCCGAAAGCTTCGGCCGTTCCGCCAAGGTCCTGATATGGCTAGTCCAGTCCGTCATCAGCTTGTCAAAATGTTGCGTATCGAATAGACGGATCTTGGCCAGCAACGAGGCGAATACCCGGCGCGTATCATCCTTCTTCCACCACCCACGCTCGAGTCGCGGAATTATGGCTCGGAACAATCGGTTCATCGTGGTGGGGTCCAGTCGTGTCCCGTTTGATAGCAGCTTCTCAATCTCCTCGACCATCTCCCCTTCAACACTCTGCGCTGGTGTCGCCATCGTATCCGACACCGGTGAGCATGCATCGATAGCATTGCTCTTATCGCTCTGTTGAAGTTCTTTGCGGAGCTGGGTTGCAATAGCTTCATGGCCCGTCATGTGTTTAGCAAGGCTAGATAGGGCGGCGAGCAAGGAGCGGGGTACGACCCCTTGCTCTTCGTTGATCGACCTCAAGCGTTCGATTAAGCTGTTGAATAGAAATTCTGCGCTTCCGATGGCCAAAAATATTTGTAGGTTAGAGTTAATAGTATCGGCGCAAGATGCTAGGATTTCGACATCTCCTGATTTCGAATAAGCCTTCAGAATATCCGACAGCATAGAAAAGTCCTCTACAGCCTCCATAATTTCCCGGATCGAGGTAAACATAGCAAGTGACACGTGAGGCTGCTCCTTTTTGGAGAACTGGGCGATGATAATGTCACGAAGGTGTGCGCCGACACAGCTCCTCAGGGCTTTGCTGCTGTTTCGGATTCTTCGCAGGAGCTTCGGGAGAGAGAAGGGCTTTCTCTGCAACATCGGGTCGCCGGGAGGTAGAGGCAGGCCAAGCGTATGCTTAAGACATTTGACCGCGTTCATAATATTCTGCTCTTCATCAGCGATAGAATAGTTTCCAGCCCGTCGCAGGAGGTTTCCTCTTTCTAATCGCCTCTTCTCGGAAAGAGCATGGAGGGGCAGTTCGACCAGCAATCGCGTAGAACAAGGGCCTTCCTCGGGATCGATGTCAACCTCGTCATGATAACCACCTCGAGCGATGACCCATTGGATATACTGCGGGATTGAAAAATGTCCGGTTCTTACGAGCTCTGTTACAAGAAGGTATACAACTTCCTTGCGGGTCTTGTCGTGAGTCGCAACACCGTCCAAAATTTCGAGAATCGCCGTCGTAGGATTGACCCTGAACGTACTCCATGCTCTAATAAGACCTGCAGCAACGTACACTTTGGCGAGCCCTGGGCGATGAAACGAAGTTGCCCACTCCACAATCGTCTTCATAATAAGAGGCTTGTTCTCACTCATCGCCCAACATTTCGTAGCCAGCTCGCGATCAACAGGTTCCTTCAACGCCGTGTCCAGAAGCTTGACCAGTTGATTTCGTCCAGCGGGAGGAGAAGCCGAGCTCGAAACTAGGAGGCGCGAATTTCGGAGTTGAATCGCATCGATCATCTTCTGCATCGGTTCGTCGGAAGGCATGGAAGCCTGAAGGGTATTTCGGTATCTCGACCAAGCGGTGGGGTAAATAAAGCTCTCTGGGTTAGTTTTGATTAGGGATTGGAGCAGAACCGATATTCTGCCCGAGAGTTGAATGAGGATGTCTTTGTCGGGATCGTTATGGATCTGCATTGTTGTTAGCCACCATGTAACGGACAAATCAAGAGTTACACATACTACATGTAGATGGCTGAGTAAAGCATATACAAGTCTACGACCGTATTTGCGGGCCCTCAATAGATCTTTCCAGTATATCTGAGCAATCAGTATCCACATGGGCATACGAGACTGTGGGCTGTTTTCGATGCCGGAGACGATCCAGTCCAAATAATGGTCCCGATCTAATAGCTGTTCGGAGTATAGGTTCGTTGCGAGGCGAATCCTATAGTTACGTTAGAAACCAACCAACCAGGACACGATGGCAATAAAACTTACGCATAAGTCACCCTAGCCCTCCACTCGGTCTCTCCAAAGGCTGCGACAACTCCTTCGACAAACTGCTCAACAAACACGGTCCAGTCTCTGGCCCATTTTAGCTCGCCACCCATGACAAAGGCCCCGTTGACTCCCTTTCTCTTGAAGGCCCTGATCTCATTGGCGCCGACACATTTGGCCAGCCACACGGCTCTCTCGGTCGGGACATTCTTGTTCAAGCACTGATCGAGGAGGGTCCTGCCACGGATGCCGTGAGGAATGGTGCGGCTTAAGCGGCGCAAGGAAATAGCTGGATTAGCCAGGTCCTTGAGCCAAACTTCTCGCTTCGTGTCTGTGAGAGTCACACGTGGCGGGGGTTTGAAAGTTGATGGAGCATTAATCTGGCCGCGATGTCTTCGCTGGTTGAGGACGCCCATGAAGATTGTTGATAGGGCATTGAGGCCACTTTTTTGCCTCAAGGCTGGGAAGATTGCCATCTTGGCCGACGAGGTCTCGGGAACGTTATGGTTGATTTTATCCCACGTACCCTTAGTAATGGCCTCGCTATTCCACTCATCTTCGTGGTGTTGGCCGTTCCAGGGATAGAAGTCAGCATAGCCCGAATTTAATCCCTTACTGAAAGGGTCAACGGGGTTCCTATTCTGTGCATCGGGTCGAGTAGTTAGGTATCGAGGGGCAAGAGGGGGGATTTCAACCGTGTATGGCTTCGGTCGGGATTCCTTCTTGGTGGGAGCGGGCGCGGGCGCCGTGATTCGGGGTGTTGTGATGGGTTGTGATGGCCGGGGGCGGCGTCGCGGCATTGGTAAGGGCGGGTTATCGACATCTTGGTACGATGCCCTCGAGACGGCCGGGCTCGCGGTGGTCTCGAAAGGATCGCCGCCCATGGGAACCAAGCGCGATGGTGTCAGGTTCTGAGGGGATGCGGTAGCGGAAATGTGCCCGGAGGATTCGTTGGAGAGCTCGAGCTTGAGACGCGAGCCACCTCTCCTCGGGGTGTTGGCGTAGCGGTTGGGCGCGACATCGGATGACTCGCCGGTGAGATCTATAATTGACGAGTCTTTGCGGACGGGGGAGGGAGGCATGAACTGCTGCTGCTGCTGCTGCGACAGGGAGCGCTGATGGGGAGGGCGCTGGACGGGCAGCGAGGAGGAGCTCACGGTCCGCTGAGGCGGGCGCGGCTGGACGCCCATGGGGGTCCTCGAGGTCATTGCTGGGACGGGGGCGAAGGCGCCATGCCGACAGATCTAGAGATGGATGATGGTGATGCGGTAGTAAATAGAGTGTGGATGTCGAATCGCAAAGTCGTGCGACGACGGGGGCAGGCACGGGATCGACGAGTCAGGGCTGGGCGTCAGCGTCAGAAAAACGGTCGATTCGCGTCTCGAGGATGAGATTTCGTGCGTCTCCAGGCGTCGCGGTGCCTCTGATGACAGTCAGGCGTTTTGGGGATCGGCCGCGAGGTCCGAGGAGGCGAGGAGCAGGCAATCAAATCGAGGCTGAAATCGGTGGATGCTCAAGGCCTGAGTGGGTCGTGGGATGGTTGGCTGTGGTCTTCTGGCGTCGGTCGTTGCCGTTGTCGCCCGAGGGGGCCGCCGGAGGAAGGATGGTAGCGATGGCGGTTAAGGCACGCCGCGAAGTCGTCGAGGGCGAGGTGAGGTGAGGTGAGAGGAGAAACACAGGAGAAGTACGATATTACCAACGAGGTACGAGGGCACGAGGCGTCGGCGGTAAGGGTCGACGGGAATGGGGTCGTGAATGTGGGCTGGACGGGGGACGGGGGAC
>NAGG01001659.1:0-11322 GCA_003031705.1 Calonectria naviculata
AAAGTGCTTGGCCGTGACCAAGCGCCGTCCCGAGCAGGGGTGCGATGAGACAGAGGTGCTGGTTCTACTCAGTTCAGTGCTCTGAATTTTGGGGTACAAGGGTGCTGGGGTAGTACCATATGACTGCTGGGGAGTGGATCTCCGGCGCTGAAACCACTGGTAGAAAACGAAGGCTGTCGGCGGGATGGCAATCATTAGGGACAAGATTGCGAAAACTATCTCGACGGCGGATGCCATGGCAGAATAACGAATGGGATGTAGAATATATACGCTCAAATAAGGTATTTAGGAAAGACTGTGCAAGGGAGTGCATTGGGGAGGGAATCACACCCAATTCAATTCCGTCTGCGTGAGAACATGTCAGGATTTTGGTGGGGGATACAGAGCCGGGGTAATACAGAGCCGACGGCATCATTCCCGGTCCCACTACTCACTTACGGAGGGACCACTGGCGTTGCACACGCAAGCAGGACGCCTAAGGCCACCATGTCTCACATCTTGAGGAATCGCTGATTAGCAGGCCAATGGTAACCAAGGCAATTTGCATAAAAGTCACGGCTGTCATCAAGGCACATCTCCCGTATACATCGGAACAAAGCTGCCGTCTCCCGTTGAATTAAATCGCTAAAATTATGCTGCAGCCGGTTGGCCAGAATTAAACATCCCCCAAGCAGTCTGGAGGCATATCTCCGTCAAGACCAGCGTCTCTTGATGCCGACGTTGCTTCTCCCAGCAAAATGCGAGATATTCCATGCTCGCCAGGGTATCAGGATGGCTGGGTCCCAGTTTCATCTTGCGTATCTCCGACACCCGCACAAATAACTTCTCTGCATCCTTGAACCGATCTTGGTTCAAAAATATTGATGCAAGGTTGTCCGTAATTGTTAATGTAGCAGAGTGCTCATAGCCGAGCTTGTATATACACATCTCCATGACNNGAGTAAACAGCAGCTCAGCTTCCTCCCACTCGCCTTGCTTCGAGTGTATTAATCCGAGGTTTGTCATATTCGTAAGTGTTGTCGGATGGCTGGGGCTCAGGGTTCTTTTGCAAGTTTCCAAAGCTTGCGTGGCAAGCTTTTTTGCTTCTTTTAATCGACCTTGAATCGAAATTGTCAAGGCAAGGCTGTCCATATTGAATAGAGTAAGTGGGTGGTCGGGCCCTAATTTTATTTTGCAAACCCCAAGGGCCTGCATTTCGAGCTCGCCCGCCTCTTTTAACTTTCCTTTGTTCTTCAAAGTCGACGCCAGAGCGCTCATAGCGCCAATAGTAAGGAGGTGGGTAATTCCGAGTTTCTCTTTGCAAATCTTGAGCACTTGCCTCTCAAGTGTTTCTGCTTTTTCGACTTGGCCTTGGCTTCTATATGTTGATGCAAGATTCAAGACCTTGGCCAGCGTCGAGGGATGGTCTATTCCAAGCCTTGACCTGGAACTCCTTGCTGTCAGCATCTCTAGATTCTCAGCCTCTTCATGTCGGCCTTGCAGCCCATAAATCTTGGCAAGCGTTTGAGTCGCAACTCCCGTAAGAATATGATCAGGTCCACAAGTGTGTATTAAATCGTTCTTCTCTTGTAGAAGCCGTGACTCGGCATTAGACACCCTGCCTTGTTCGAAGTACATGTATGTGTAGTCTGACCAAGGAATCAACCCACTCTTGTTTAATTCCCGTATTGTTAGGGACTCAGATGCAGCTTTCGTTTTGTGCAGTTCTTTTATCATGGTCTCGAAAGTTTGAATCTTTTCGTCATCTTGGCCGAGAATGGTCTCGGCAATGTATTCATCTCTTTTCACCCCAAAGCCAATATAGTAGCAAAGTGCTAATTGGAAGTCTAGAGCGAATGATTTTGGGCGGTTGTCTATCAAACATTGCGCGATATGGCTTCGAACTCTATAGTCGGCGCAATAAAGGTCGTAAAGCGATGTTTGGATCTAGCAGAAAATGTCAATTTTGTTATTATGAGAGACATGGGGAAGACCAGATGCTTACCTTGAAGTTTGTGCACGGCACGCGTGGCCTTTGATCTTTCATCCACACGCGAATTCTATTTTGCCTGGATTGCTGTTAGCCTTTGTACACTCTCGAGTCTTTGAGGTTTACCTTTTTGGTTCTATTTTTGCTAAAAAGTCACAGGTGGCAAAACTCAGTCGTTGATCGGGGTCGTGCTTTAAACTTGAATCAAAAAAGTCCTTCAAAGCATTCTTGGTGTCGTCTTGTATGTTCATGTCTGATTCCAATAATTCATTCAGATATGAGAGAATCTGGGTTTTTATTTGTTGAAGAGTGTCTTGAGGTTCTTGGAAGCTTTGGCGGGACTGTGTGTTTTTTCGAAAGCTTGGCTCAAATAGCAGCCATGCAAATAGCATGCCCAAGGAGAATGTGTCAGCTTTTACAGCTTGCAAGAAGCTCATTTCGGAGATCAGCCCATCTTGCTCTGGTGGACTCCAAGGCTCGGATATTGGTAGCACTGGTCGCAGCTCGTCGTTGACGTAGCGATTGGAGTATTGGAAATCTTTGACCTTTGCACGGTACCGTCCAGACACTTCCATAAATATAAGTACGTTTTCTGGCTTGAGAGCTCCGTGCACAATCTCTGTCCAATAGTTTAGACTTGAAATCATAAATCATGACTGGCTACTTACGGTTGCGGTGCATGTCCACGACTGCCACTCCTATGTCGATGCAGAGTTCGAGTCGGTTATCAAATGTCAATTTCTTTCCCTCTTGTCTCATGAAGTCGTATAGATCTCCCAGCGGGGGCTTTTCGAAGACCAAGACTGGCCATGGTTTATCGTCGCTCGGAGAGATGTCCCAGCCGATCCCTCGTATTTGAGCAATATTCGCATGGTTGATCACAAATGGTTCGCTGAGGACGTTTATTTCATCAATAAGTTCTCGAAATATATCCTCTTCGGGTTTCTGCTGCGTGTAGGAGCTTTTCAAAGCCAAGCCGGTATTCGATATCACAAGAGCCTGCCTGGAAGCCTGGTTGGTGCTGGTGCCTTGACATCTGGTGTCGCATACGATTGGAAGAAATTTAATTCGCAATGATTGAGCAGTGGCAAGAAAGGCCAAGAAATTGAATTTGTAAGGGGCCTCTTCCAATCTGTCCACCTTCGTTTCTGACGACCATTTCCAAAAGGACCAATTTGAGTGCCGGAATAATTCAGATCGCACCATGGTTTTATTGATCGAGGTTGACGAAAGAAGTAACCGGTATTTCGTGATGCCGAAGGTCGTTGTAATTCACAAGCCTATTTGTTGCGAAATTGCATCTTGGCACTGGCTTGAATACGAGGGAAAGGAGCAGATCAATCTATATTTTATTTTCATTCCTGCGGCTACATTAGCATCCTGCCCTACTTGCTGTCTTCTTCACGTTGGTCGCGTGTCGGCCGTGTTCTATATGTTGGTTGTGCTCTTGCATAAAAATAAGCGCTGACGCATGCACGCACGTCGCCTCTTCCTGTACTATAGCCTGCAACTGCACGGGAAGCGTTGGGGGCGATTTTAAAATACCTCATATCAAGCGTCATTAGAATGCAAACCATTTCCAGAATTCTAAGCCACAGAGGGACGTCATTGATTCCAGTTACACCGCTCGCTCGGGCGACGGGCATGCATATGTTCTGTTATGAAATCTAGGAGTTCGTTATTGTTGAAGCCCCATCAGCGTATACTTCGTTATCCGCTCGTGCCAATCACGACTGAAGATTCTTGTTAACTTTCACGATATGGCGGAGGTTTGACCGCTCCTTTTGGGCATTAACGAGACCTAAAATAGGCCCTAAACAGTCTGTTGGTAACTAGTTTGTGCAATTTCTGGCTCAGCCTCCTCAGCTGGGCCAATATCTCGACCGAGTGGGGACATAGTGGTGGAAGTGGACCAGGTTTCCTCAGCCTTGGCTCATGCGGCCTCAAGGTCAGGGCGGGTGTATAACTGTTAGTTTTTTAGGTGTTTTATGGGCAATTTCCTTAACTCCCGTTGTCCAGAGATTTTGGTGTTGGCTGGTCTTGGCCAGTGTGGCATTAGGCCATGGATATGCTATGCCTCATTCTGCACGAGAACGCCTTGTCAACGTCCCACGCCACGGTCTTGTGAGAGGCTGAAGATCGGTCACGGTTTTTTTTTGTCGTTTTTCAAGTCGTCGCTGGCCAATTATTAACGCCACGACCGCAAACTTGGGGCCAGATGATTGATTGCACATCGCCGCCGCAGCAACTTTGCCCGTAGGAGTACAGCTCGTTTGTCCGCCCCGTTGATATGCGATGTTGGGCGGAATAATAACGCAAGGAATCGGACCGCCCAAAAATTTCACCTTTCGCAGGATACAGATCTGCTAATTATGGCATCACTCTTCCTTGAATAGTCTGCAAGAGTTCATTTTTCTTGACATTTGCTAAATATGGATGACAACAGTTATACTCGCTCTTCCCACGCATTATTAACACCGATATAAATAGAATAAATTACTCTCCCGCAAAAATTTCAGTTAATCTTGCTTCACTGAAATATTAGATGAATCTCCTGTAGCGGAGAATGTGACAGTCCCGCTTCCAAGAGAAAAACACTTCCACTCGCCATCCTCGTGTTGATGTGCACCTTCCGCTGGAAACTCGACTTTGACACCGCGGTGCTGAGGTCCCCCGAGACGTACTATATTTGGGGCTGAAGTGAAACAGATCCTTGATGGTCGCGCCACTGTTGTGAATTGATCAACGTGCATGCGGCACTGGCCGACCGCACGCATTCCTCCGTTTTCATACTGGAATAAGATACCTCTGCAAAGCCCATTGCGCTTTTTATAAAAGATGTGAACGGTTTGAATATTACTGAGAGGCGCCCACGAAACATAGCTGAACGGTTCACCGCGTCCAGCTTCCTCGGTCAGAAATGGCCGTGGCGCATCGCCCATTAATTTTGGATCACAATATGCGCCAAAAACGGGAATTTGGCGTGGCTCTTTGGGTTGTCCATAGACCAACGTTATCGGGCCTCCGTAGCCGAGAAGCCGATCTTGCTCAAAACGACGATCTAGCAATTGGCCGACGAAAATATCTCCCGCGAGACTCGTTCGAATCTAGGAATTATCAGTCAGCAACGCAAGCCCACAATCTCGGGCAATAAACTTACCAGAACATTAAAGCCCAGAGATGTTTTACGAGTAGCGAGGGCAATGATTCTGTCCTTTTGTGCAATGGGTGTATATATCCAGACTGTGTCTCGGCGAAAGCGGATGGGGAAATCTTCCCAGATTTCCAGAGCAGATGAAGCTTTTGACCGATGATTGTGGATGCCTATTAATCGCCCTAGAAAGAAGAAAAATGTAAGGCCTCGGGTCTTATCTAGATCTATAACATGTAGACGCCGCCAGGAGTCGTCTCTGATTGGAAGAAACGTGCAAGCCAGAGGAGGGCGGGGGGTGTTCCAAATTTGAAGACCTGGCCAGTCCTTTGGTCCCTGTAAACGCACAAGGCCATTCTGGCAGCAGTTAGAAAATAGCAGAGAAATAAATACAAGTCAGCATTTACCTTGAATTCGGCAGTGATCTGTGACACATCTGCTTCATCCTCGATGATGAACGCTAACCGTTCCGTTGTGCTGCCATTATATGACGGCCGCTCCGCCAAGCGTTCTATTTTACAAATACCAAACATGTCGATGGTGAGTTTGATAACAGGTGGAATTGACGAGGAAGGGGTGGTGCGTATCAAATCTCCTCGGCGCTCCCAGGACAAAATATCGCCAAGTGGAAATCGAGCGGTTTCGTGTACTGGCTTCGCTGAAGCGAGAGCCACGACAGAAATTGATCTCCAGAATAACTCATGGCGTGTAAGGTCCCGAATCATGTAAACTATCTCCAGGGATAACTTAAGTAGTAGGGAGATGTCGCTTATTTCAGCCACTGTTGTGAGTGCATCTAAGTCGAGAGACGGCTCTGTGAGACCAATGTCATACGCGCCCGGCCAAGGGCTCATCCAGGCTCCCATGGTCCACAGCCGGTCCAGCATCTCGTTGTCGCCTAAATTCCACTTGTCCGTGCATATTTGGTAAAAGATCATGTAGCAATCGTGGTGCACGGCAACAAACTCGGGCCCATCGGCGCACGTAGAACAATTACGATCCCGGCAGATAAAGACGTCGTCTTCCCTTCCAGGGTCCCAGCCTGACTGGGGAAAAGGAAATGCACCGGTACGTTCGGTCCACGCGGTAGCCTCCTGGTTTCTATAAACTGTGTTTGTTTAGCAGTATAGACGATGGCTGGCATGGAACTGAATCACCCACGGGCAAACACTCTCTCGCTCCTCACAATCCTGTCCCCACAAGCGCCGCATTGCGACCGGAGAGGAAGATGCTTTTTTATGTCCTTGATCGACTCACACTTTTTTGGCGGCCTCGTGGCTCTACCGATCGTCTCCATGTTAAAAACCTTGTTAAAGTGCTTTTATTTTTTGAAGTTCGCAAGCTGACACTTTGGTGGCGTGTTTTAGTATCAGAAGCCCAATGGGAGAGTGAGCATGTGACCGTTGGAGTTTTTGTGCGGAGAACTCCATACACGTCCCCCGGAGCTACGCCGCATCTGCAACTATCTCGATTGGGACGTCAACCGGCTTACTGGGTGGCAAAGTTCCAGGGGTCCGATAACAATTTCCAGGGTCAGGGTGCGTTGATCGCTAAGCTGCCGTAATATTTCGCAATTAAAGTGGACTTTGAATTGGCTTCGAAGACAAGCGCAATAATGACTCGGGCCCCATAAGCGCCGATGACCGATAGGGTCGTCACAAGTCGCACGCGTTTATCACAACCACAAAGAAGTGACAGGATTTTTATTCACTCCAGTCAATTAAATTGGAAATTATATCGTACATTAAGACTGTGGTGCATATTAAGATGGCTTTTTGGCGGGCATATGAGAAAGAACGAAATTTATTGAACGCTAACCGTCCTGCCACCCTACACTGTTTGCCACGGCGATAGCATGAAAATAATGCTTCGAGGCGATGGAATGCCAGTCTACATGATATTTTGGAATTTTATATTTTGAACCTTTTCTAAAATAATAGGGTTGGAACCTCCAAGCCCCAGGCCTTGACGAGGTGAGCTAAAAAGCTGACACTTGAGCCCGCGATCATTCCCCAGGTCTGACTAATTTCGTCAAGTGACCTCAAGCAAACCCCCAGGTTCCACGCAGCCTTGGACCTTAGATTGAGTTCACGAGACGTCATATTGAGGCAATGTACCAATCCAGCTCGCAAGATGGGATAGATAACAAATGGAGGCAAACACTCATGGCTCTGGTCTTTGCCTAGAGCTTGTAGGATATCCACAATCGCATCGGCAGCATTGGTTACTGCTATTAAGCATGCATGCGGGTCGCCAGCTTTGTATTCGGAGGAGGGATCGAGGAATGGGCGGTGCAAGTTAATAAGAGCAGCATAGAACGATATCCAAACTGCCGCCTTGTCTGCAGTAAGATTGCCTGCATCTCGGACACCAAAATGATCCTCTATACGTTCCCGAAACTCCTCAAGAGTGCTGATGGCCTTCTGAAGATGGAGATTTTGGTCTATTCCCGGTAGGGACTTGAATGCTGGCATATACCTGTGAATCCTCTCGTTAATGAAATGTGTTGGTTAGTTGACAGAGGCAGACATGGGCTCACACGGTGTCTACATAAAGGTAGTTTAGTCGCAGCAAGTTGCAATGGTGCTCGTAAGAGAGGGATGGATTGTTCGAGCCAAGAAGTGCACCTAAACAGTCTGGTACCTGAGTGATATCCCAAGGAATAGCGAGTGGAACTCCGAGGCTCGGCGTGGAAGTTCTTTTGGGGTGTCTGTTAGTAAACGTTGTTTAAAACTAGAATGAAATTGCGATTTTTGTTTACCTTTCGACGAGGAACAAAGACCAAAACGTTCTAACACTGTCTATGTAATCCAGTTTGGACTCGTTTTCCAGAGGTGAGTGCGTATCTGGTGTTCTGTCTAATGGCAACTGTGCAGAAAGACCCAGTGCCATATCTGGAAATGTGAATATCGCTTCCCAAAGTAAAAATGAGGATTAATTGGAGGGTTAACTTACATTGATATGCGAAACCCTCTGAACGTTGGAATGAAATATGCTTCAACCAACTTAGGATGGATATCGCTCTAATGACGGGGAGAGAAATGTCTGTTTTGTAACAGAGTGGCACTAGCCTTTCAGAAAATGCCAGCAATGCATTTTCCAAGTCCACATCAACGCGTAGACAATGAGCAGCTACTGCAAATATAGTGCTGTACAGAAGCTGAAAAGCCACTCCATTTTGCGGGAAATTATCCATGAATGTGAGCCAGGACGGCTCGACAAATTGATAATATTTGTTCACTGACCGCAAGAAGAAATCTTTGAACTTATTCTTCAACTGCTTCTGGAGGCCGAATTCAGTAATGCGCTTGTCAACCTCGGAGGCGGATAGGCCCTTTGGCTTCGCCAAAGTAGTAAAGTGTTCTAAAGCTGTGACCCTGAATATTGAAAAATTTCCGGGTCCGGAGAAGAGCATATTTGGAATTCCCGAGCCATCCAGAAAATTCCAGTTGAGAGAAGCAAATTCTTTGATGGCTTGAACAGATGGCCCGATGTCAGAGGTTATAGATGCAGGTGTTGGGCATTTCTGGATTATATGATCCTGCAAAAGCTCAGTGCTGTTACTAAACTGCAATCTAGAGTCATGCGAGGTAGCTTGAGTTATTGGTTTTCCCAACGCGGCGGATAATTGAGAGACCTTATCCTCGAGGGCCTTGATGTATAATTTATCCTGATCCTTATTGCTGCGGCGAGCGAGATGCCAGTCAAAAATGCAATTCTCTCACAACATCTAGCACAAGACCAACTCACCTGAATGGCTTACGCCGTCCTCCCCACATACAAATTGTTTTGGCCAGCTTACATGAGGAACAGCAAGGTTTTTCACCGTTACACTAGAAGATGATTTAGTCAGGCACCGGCAGTTGCGCGTCATGGCTTCAAACAAACCTTGCGCTTTTTCTTCCGACAGGGCTCACATGCCAGGTAAATTCGATCGCTTGGTGAGTTTGGAGTCTTTGTAAGGTTGCGGGAAGAACCCATTTCCAGATTGGTCGGGCTGGTTATCGGACCGCGTAAGCAGGGGAAAGCTTGCTTCGTGTTTCAATGGAAGGCTCGGAAATGCGCAAAAAATTGATTTATGGGACGACGGATAAAGTGAGCCGCAATTCCTACCTGCCGGAGGTTAGACTGGGGCAGTATCGGGATTTTAAGCAAGACCCAGGACCGAAATGGACGCGGGCAAACGAGTTCGTTGTGGAGTGGTCCGTGGTTAGGGGCGGATGAGTTTCATCCGCGGCTCACCCGGCATTGAAATTCTTTTCCAATTCGGGGATGGCGCCTCTCCACACTAATACCGGAGGACCCTATGCCATGTTTCAATTGATGAGTGATTGGCGACGAGAGGATGGCACTGTTACTCATTTACACCGAACTTTCAACGCCGTCTCTTTCGGATGAGCACAATTAGACAGTGGATTCCGTAGAGGAGCTTACCAACCGGCTCCATTTATGTTCATGCCATAGATAGGCAATTGTGTCATCAATCAATCGACATGGAGAGTATAAAGACCTTCAAAGCTCCCAATAAACCGTTCTTTTCCTTTTCAACACACTAAATAACATCGAGACTCGGGTCAATTCGTCATCTTACAACTTACTACTCTTCTTTTCAAACTACAAGACTATTTTGTCCAAGCCTTGCAACATGTTGCCCCCGACTACTACGGATGTGCTCATTGTTGGCGCTGGCCCAGTTGGCCTTCTTACAGGAGTCGGCCTTACCCAACAAGGCGTTGATTGTCTAGTAATTGGTATGATTCCCTTGATCATTTGTCTAGGGTTCTTCATGCTTCGACCTGTATCAGAGCCTTGAAGCTAATGACAAGCAGAGAAGAGAGAACCCAACGTACAGGCCGCATTTGGTCGTGCGACTACTCTCTATCCTAGATCCATGGAACTGCTTGAGCAACTTGACCTGGCCAATGATTTGATACAAGAAGGTTTCGTTGCTCGAAGCAGTGTCAATTACCTGGCCGGAAAAAGGGTCAACGAGAGAGGCTGGAATGTGATGTTCGATCACTGCAAGACCAGTCATCATGACTACGCACTGAATATTCGTCAACGGTACTCGGAAGATGTGTTTCGAAACCGTTACCAAAGCTCTGGAAGGGAAGTCTTCTTTGTATGGGCGCTTGTGAGTTACAGAATCGACACATCGCCCTCTGATGGGTACAATATCACGGCCACCCTCCAAAATGAACAGTTGGGGGAAGTTCAGGTCCGAAGGTGGGTGCTTGATGTCAAACTGCCTTACGAATATGATATTNNATATCTTCTTGGGGCAGACGGAGGATCATCGTGGGTCCGTCAGTTGTCAAGCATTTCTCTTGATCGGGATGCCACAACTTACGAATGGATTCGAATCGATGGCAAAATGACTACCGACATGCCTGATGCTGACATCGGCTTTGCATCGATAGAGACAAAGACCCATGGCAACATTCTGTGGGTTAAGCTTGACAAGGACACTCATCGGATTGGTTACGCCCTCTCCCCCTCGATTTTAGCAAAATATCCCAATGGTATCACTAAGGAGGAAGCTATTAAGGAAGCTATTGAAGGAATGAAACCTTTTAAACTGGAAATTGATAGACTTGACTGGTGGACTCATTACAAGTAGGTCACAGGACGCGATTCGAATTAACCAATTTACTAACATGCAAACAGAATCAAGCAGAGTGTCGCCCAATCCTTCCAAAAGGACAAATTCGTCCTGCTTGCGGGCGATGCCGCCCATACCCACTCCTCCGGCTTTGCCCAGGGTATGAACACGGGTATTCATGATGCGACGAATCTGGTTTGGAAGCTTGCTGGAGCCATCAAGGGCTGGTATAAACCATGCGTCCTTGAGACGTATGCATCTGAGCGACGATCGGCGGCCCAAAAGCTCATCCGAATTGACAAAGAGGCATCCACACTCATCTCTGGTGACATTCCTCCCCAGTACCACGGCCTTGGAAGCAACCCAGATGAAATTCTATGGAAGGTCTTCACCGATAACATAGGCTTTAACCTCGGCCTGGGGATCACCTACGCCACGTCAGTAATCAATCAGAACACTTTGGCCACCACGCTCGCTTGTGGTACTCGGAGTCCAGACCCGCTCGTCCGCGCACCAGGGCCCAATGTCCCACTTCGCTTTCACGAAGCCCTCTCTCGAGATGGAAAGCGGGGTTGTTGGAGCATTGTAGTCTTTGCAGGA
>NAGG01001661.1:0-16634 GCA_003031705.1 Calonectria naviculata
CCGCAACCCCCACCGTCATCGCAGCACCAGCAGCAGCAGGCGGCGCCGCCTCCGCAGACGGGGCCTCCTCCGGGCTCCGGACCCGCGGGCCCGTTTGCATCGCCGCCGCCGCCGGGCATGCAGCCGCACCATGCTCACGCTCACCACGCATCTGGCGCTGCCGCCGCCGTCGCGGCGCACTTTCAGGTGGCCCTGGGCATGCGCCTGGATGCCTACACGCCTGCCCTGGACAACGCCTACCGCCAGCCCGATGCCACCATGCACGAGCTCTCGGCCCAGGCCCAAGAAATTGAGAGGCTCCATCAGCAGCATGCTGTCCGGCAGCGCCGTGCTGCACCCCCGGCCAACCCTCACGGCGGCGGCCAGTTTGGCATCTTGGCTCCTACGCCGGTGCCGGTCGTGGGGCCGCACTCGTCGGACGGCGTGTTTGGTGCCGTCGCGGCGCCAACCTCGCAGCACCAGCACCAACAGCTATCCGGGCAGGATACCTCCGAGAAGGCCGGCGGCCAATTGTGTACTGATATTGTGGTTGATCCGCCAGACTTGGACGCCTGGCGGGACAAGTTGTTCAATGTTGACGAGATGATTGTTCTCACCGAGGAGCAGTACGTCACCCACCTCCCCCAGGATTGCACCCATATCTAACTCTTGCCGTCCTTGTGTTTCTCCTCCAGATTCAAAACATATTTTCCTCACGTCGATAATGTCTACTCACACCGCTCTACGCAGCGGTATAAGCGCAAGCCCTTTCTCTCTCACTACTGGGACTGCCGCATGAAGGGCCGCCCCCCAGGCACGCCCAAGTCGGATGACCCGAACAAGAAGAAGCGCAAGCGCAACGCACGTGAGCGTGACCTGTGTGACGTCAAGATCAAAATCACAGAGTATCTCCCTGGTGCCCAGCTGCAGCTGGACGACGTGCCCGGCGGCGGGAGCTCGCTGCCCCCCGGCGCCCTCGTCCAGCAGGGCGTCTTCGTACCCGGGGTCCTCTCCGTGGGCCAGCAGCGCATCTGGACGATCCAGAGGGTCAATGGAAACGGTGGCAACGGCAAGGGGGACGGCGTCGCCGGTCCGCACAAGCACACGCTGGCCAAGAGCGACGAGATCAAGAAGAACAGCGTACAGCGGTTCCTGGCACGGCAGGAGAAGGAAGAAAAAAAGTCTCAGGTACGTCGCATTAAATCATACCGGCTGGGGTGGTGAAGAAGAGGAACTGACGAGACACCGAACACACAGAAACCTGCCATCCGCAAAGCCACCGGCACAGCTCTGGCAACGGCAAGGAAACACACGAGGGACAACGACCTGAAACTCTACGCGGCGTGCTTCTGGTGAGTGTTGTTGCGACAACGTCCCCTCTCCTCCCCGCGGAGACAGAATCAAGAGAACAGAATCCTGACGAGCGTCCGCCTCCTTTCCTCCCTTAGCCCCTTTTCCCAGCGAGTATGGATTGCCCTCGAGGCAAAGCGTCTGCCATACCAGTATTGTGAGACAGACCCTTATCGCCGGCCCGCTCCGCCCCAGCTTCTCGAGGCGAGCCCCCGTGGCTGCGTGCCTGCCATCCGGCACGGCGACTGGGCGTGTGCCGAGAGCAGCGTCATATTGGAATACGTTCGTCTCGCCCATCCCCCTTTCTCGATTATGCTTACAGCCCCTACCAGCTCGAGGACCTAGATCAACACAGAGACTCGGAGCAGCGCGTGTTGCTGCACCCCAGCAATCTGCAACAGAGGGCTCACTGCCGTCTCTGGATTGATCATGTAAGTGGTGTGCCATGCACCCGTCTGCGAGCGGGTCATGACACAGACCGGAGCATGCTGACCTGAACCGTCTCACCAGATCAACAGGCAGGTCGTCCCGGCATTCTACGCCCTAATCAAGGCCCAGGACCCGATTGCCCAGAGGGAACCCTTGGCGGACTTGCAAAACTCCGTCGAGTCTCTCGTCCAAGCTGCGGTGAAACAGGTATGCACCACCCACTCCCCTTGATGCTCCTCAGACACATACCTGACATCTAACCCCTTCCCCGGACAACAGGGCCCCTTCTTCCTCGGCGAAACCCTCTCGCTTGTCGACATCCATTTCGCTCCTTTCGCTCTTCGCTTCTCGCGCATCCTCACGCCGCGTTGCGGCTGGTCTCTCCCTGCCGACGGAACCCGCCTGGCAGAGTGGCTGCTGGCCCTCGAGGGAGATGCGCATGTGCGGGCGACGGTGAGCAATGATGAATTTTACACCGAAACGGTTGACATGCTCGCCCGGTACTGTGCGCGAAGGGCGGGGCGTGGATAGACAGGCCTTCAAAACTGGCCATGTCAAGATAGATGTTTGAAAGGGGGCGTGGGCTTTTGCGCAGGAAACCTGGCTCATCGTGGTTTGAGCTTTCTCATGTTCTTTCAATTGGAGGCGATGCAAGTAATGATACCCATGATTTAACAGAAATTTTATAGCGAATGCTTTGAAAGAAATCGGCCATGCGCCCGATAGAAATAATAGTAACAATACATGCTAAGAGGGTATCCAGTTCCATCTACAAATTATCCTGTACAGTAAGTGCCCTTTAGAGGCTCGTAAAAGTCATTGATCCGTTCTATCCCCATCTGAGATGCTTTTTACCCAACATCTGGTAGTGACTCGGCGCCCCTATGTGACCCTCTTTTTCTTCTTTTTAGGTCTTCAAACTTTTCGCTGAGAGTAACCGACTCGCCGGACAGTCGAGCCTTGACTCTCCCTTCGCCGAGTTCTTCGAGTGTCTTTGGTTCGAGGTACTTCTTCTCGTCGTATACGACCCAACGTTGCAAGTCAGGCAGGTAGGCCCAGGAGAAGATGGCGCCAATGGCAGCCACGGAGCCAAAAATGAGAAAGATAAGGCCTTGCCTGGTGTCGCTTTTGTATGATTGGTTGATGCCATAAACAACGAGGACGGCCACAAGACTTCCGAGCTTTCCGGCGGCTGCGGAGATGCCGTGGCACGTAGAACGATAACAGGTCGGAAAGATTTCGGCTGGGATCATGAAAGTTAACGTATTGGGGCCTAGCGTCAAGTGGTTAGCATTTAGGTTACGAGTAAGCATGTTGCCGTCCAAGCCTACCAAAGTTGAAGATGAAATGGCAAATGGCCACAAATACGACTGTTGCTGGGGCTCCCTTTTTCTGGTGGACACCGTAATAAACGCAACCGGTGATTACAAGAAAGAGGGTGAGGACAAGAAACGAGGCTGTAAGCCACAGCCTTCGCGGAATTCGGTTTGCGAAAAGGACAAAGCACGCGCTGCCGGCGATGGATGCAAGGGAAACAGTCAACAGGTATTGTTTCGTCTGCTCGATTAAGACGTCGTAAATTGTGTTGCACGGGTGAGTGGCGTCGGTTGACCAGACGGGTAAGCCCTTTTCTTTCCATCTTGGCAATGTCGAGTTGGCCCCGGCCCAGCACGAAAGACTCTCATTAATGTGCGTGGGTTTCGTCGTCGCCCACATGCCAGCGAGAGTGCCTCTGTTATCAAGGCTCATACCATAGAACCCCACGTCGAGGAAAAACCATGTGGCAGCTGTTCCGAGGAGATATGCCCAGTTTCCGTCGCGAATGAAGTAGTTGCGGAGGTCTTCCTTGGAGAACTGGAGCGGCATTGGTTGCGGAGAGTTGGATAGGTGCATTGCATTTTGAGAATTCATCTGGTAAGAATTAATAGTATGGCCGCCATTTGGAGGGTTCATCTGGTATGCTGTCATATGCGTGCCGCCATTGGGATGGTGCATCGGGTATCCTGTGTTGCCGCTATGGCCAAACCCATCTGGTGGAGGAGGGCCGCTTCCTTGTCCCTGCGGGGCACCGTAGATCCGCTGGGTGTTCATCAGGGCAATGGCGGGCTTGTTCCGGACTTCTAGATCGTAAATACCACAATCGAAAAGGAAAAATCGGAAAATAATGGCCAGGAGCGCAGGCACGGCGCCCGATCCTATGACGATACGCCAAATTCCATCTACTGCTTTGCGACACTCCTCCAAGTGAGTGTCGTCGATGCCGCAGCGCAACTCTCGAATATTGTGGGTCCGCTCGAAGCCGAGCAGCACGAACAGGCCTACCAGTTGCGCCAGAGCTTGACCTATGGGCTGCATCATGAAAACGCTCGAAATCATGGTGGCCCTGGATTGCGTACTCGACCATTCCGATGTTATTACTGCGCTGAGGGGATATTCGGCGCCGATGCCTACATGGTGAAGCTGTAAGTATTGGTTCCCGGGAGGTCAGCAGGCAAAGTGAGGGGTTCAGCGCACCGATTCCCATGACGAAACGCCACCAAATGAAGAGACCCAAGAAGGAGAGGTCGCCGTAGCCATGGCTGCTTGTTGCGACGCCAATGGTTGACACAATGACAAGAACTAATTCGATGCCATATAGACGAGTTCGACCATAGCGGTCGGCGAGGTAGCCAAATAGTAGTTGGCCGATGACGGAGCCGAGAAGGGTAAAGAAATTGATTAGCAAGCCGTATGTATCGCCGCCGTCGGGCCAGTAAACGAATGCGATGGAAGCGAGGATGACGTTTGTGGAAAAGAGATTATATCTAAAGCCATCAGGGACACATGGTCAGCTTCATCAAGAGAAGACGAGCTGCGCAAATTGGGAAACGACATACGAGTCGGTCAGGAAGCCTGAGGCGGCGACGCCCCAAATGCGCAGGTTCCATGAGTTAAGGTCAAGTTCATATCGCAATTGCTGTCGATCCTATGTACGGTCACGCCTAGTTAGTCCCGGTGGTGATGCTATGACAGGGTATCCATCGGTTGTCTCCTCGTCAGGATGGGTCCGAGGCAGGCAAGCGAGTGGATGGCGATGGAGATGGGGAACAGTGCAGAATAGGCAGCTCGCTTCTTTTCGTACCTGAGCGTCTTGGGAAGGCAATGCAGAGCTGTCGGAACCCAGAAAGCCGCGATTTGGGCGCATAGAACGCCGGGAAAAGATGGCCATGATATGCGACGAGGGATTGCGATACGACGCAATGCGACGCGTTGCAGCAGCTCGCGGGCTCCGGGATGTGAATGGGCTGAGCCGGGCTCGCGGGCGGGTTGGCTAGTCGCAGCGGGAGCTGGCGATCGCGGTCTCGAGACCAAACGGTCTGGCGTGGAGATGCGGACGGGAAAAGTCCAGTGAGCACGGCAGCGCGAGTTGAACTATCATGGCCGTGCCATTTGCTGGGGGCGGAGGGGCAGGAGGAAGGAGAAAAAGAGATACGGCCGTCCAGTTCGGTCGCCAAAGGATCGAGAAGGCTGCAGCGGAGGTGGTGCGGAAGACCGGGAGGCCATCGCAGGAACAGTGCGGACGCGGTGGGCTGACAGTGCGCCAAGCAGCCGCCTGTAGCGTCCGCGACTGCCCGCAGCTAACAAGAGTCGCAGATGGTGTGGGCTGTAGCTTGGCGGCAGCTTAGCGACAGCTTGGCTGAGTCTGGCGAGTCCTAGTGGCTGGGCTGGGCGTTCTGGGCTTAAGCTTAGGCGGCGCGTGGGCTGAATCTGGACGAGGGCGAGGGGCGGGAATGGGAGAGTGAGGTGGTGAGCGAGTGCTGCGTCGGGTGGCGAGTAATAGCTACCTGCCGAGTCAAGTATGTACGGTCGGAGCCCCAATCCCAGCAGAGCAGCCTAGTACCTAATACTCGGTGCCAGAGTGCAGGGGAGAAAAATTGGTTCGCGCTACGAGAGAGAAAAAAAAAGGAGCACAGGGCACCGAGCATTCAATGAGTCTAGATCGAGAGAGAGCTGAGATAGTCTGGCGGAAATCTCCCGGGGATGCGGTTTACACGGTTGCCAGAGTTTGGGGTTCTGCTTCCCAGCGAGGGGCCACCCTTGGAGGCGTGCAAATCATGCCGTATGGGAGCCTGGTGACGGGCGGGCGCGACGGTGCGCGACCCAGGAGCCTATTGACTCGATGCGCGTACATACATATGTACCTCTTGTGTGCCGGGGATGGTGGCTGAACTGTCTGTGAGAGCCAGGGGCCCCAGGAATATTTTCCCATCTTGACTTGGGCAGCCGGGACCCATCGCACAGTTCAACCAGCTTTGGAACTGCCAGACCTAGCACCGACAAGGGACCCCCCGAGCAGTTGTGGCTGCAGGGTGGTGGGAAGGGTATCAGGGCATGCCGAAAAGGAAGAAAAAAACTTCCTCGTCTAAAATGGTCAAATTTGGGGGTGGGTTCCGCCAAAACTGCGAGACACGCTCAACGTCAAAAGAAGCGAGCACGTGGTGTTGAGCCACAATCAAAACGAACCTGAAAGTCGTGGGGGGAGGGGCTGGATTAACCATCAATCTTTGGTTCTTGTGTGACACCACGGCTAGCCCAATTCTGGTTCAGTTCCAGGGCAAGTTCCGTCACCTTGACTCAGATCGACTTGGTAGAGCCTAATGCACAAGAAAGAAAGACTAGGAGCACTGCTTACCACAATTTTGCCATGGCCTCAGGCCCAGACTGGCAGTTGTCCCCCATTGGCGGCGGAGGCCCAGCGACGGGGAAAACCGTTACAAGAGTGATTACAAACTCCCAAGGTCCTCGGAGGTTGACCATTAATGCCTGTGTCTCTGATTGGCCACCTGAATCATCGGAGCCTTTTCGAGTGCTCTAGTGTGTGGGCTCTGCACGTGTTAATTTCTAAGACAAGTCAGTGGGTATCCAGAGCTGAAATTCGTTTCTGCCGGGGTTGTACGATGATCCATTGCAGGGCCAATCTTATTAAAGGACCAATATTAATAGAATCCGGCTAGATAGGGAGAGGAGTTGTATCAATGCCGTTTTATCGAACTCAATGCCTGTCGAGGCGTGCAACAAAAAACGACAACGGTGACCCAATATCTAGCCAGGCCACGCGAGAGGGGAGGGGGACGTGCGAACTCAGAAGCTGCAATTGGCGACCCGTACATGCGGTAGTGCCCGTGTGCATGGCATGTCCTTGCCCATGGCCATCGGAGGGGGGGCTCGAGTCCTCGATCCTGATGGGCCGGAACCTCGCCATGGAGCTCGATATTGGATGTCACCAACCCGGGCTCTAGCACCCACAACGCTGGCTTATCTCCACCAGGCCCTCCCCGGGGATGATGTCCGGCAGCCCGGGATGGCGATGATGACAGGTTGGCGGAGGTGGATAGGCGGATCATCATCAACAAATTCATCCCATCATTGCCATGAGCCTCCTTCGGGATAAGCTTCTCGTATGGTACGCGGATGTACGCCACAAGTATCGTCCTCTTGTGCCAGTAAACTCCCATCGATAATAACCCCACGAATGGCGTCGCTACCTCGTTAGTGGCCGGCAGTAAGCTGAAGAGCCGCGGGAAAGATGCCTGTCTCATGAAACGGGGGGGGGGGATCGTGTTGGGCACGACCAACAGGCACTCTACCCACCCGAGGACGCAATCACGCAGCGGTACACAGCTCAAGTGGCGCATTCATGCCCATATCCACAAGCCGACACGCGATGTCCCAACGGCGCAGTGCTTATAAGGAAATGAACTCGTCAGGCCGGGACCAGACAGTTGGGAATCACAGCGGGAACGCATCCGACGGCGAGGAAGAAGCTTGGAGTCAAGCGTCTCCACGCGTGACCCAACGCTAGAGGCATGCAAAACTGAACAGGGAAAAGTTGCAGAGGAACAAGCACGCACACGAGTTGCTGGGGTACGATCGAATGGATGGCGCATCCAAGCAGCCGGAACAAGAATCGTCTACATGTGGTTACTGGGCCCCAGAGTGACGATGCTGCAAGGTTCGCGCCTGGAGAGAGGGCATCAATGGGCATCACCAGCGGCCAAGAAAAAAAGAGGGGTCTCGTTTTGTAACCCTCACGACAGGACAGTCGTCTGTTCTTCTGTATTCGGATTCGTCCCCTGCAAACCACACCCTTGTCCGTCTGTTGTGCCCCTGCCCGGCCCCAGCCTCCAATGCCGGGGTATTCCTCCGCCCTGGGGCCCCCAGCAATCAGAGAGCCGCATTGGCCCCCGTGCGCGATGCTCCCGTTGTCAGTGGACCACCAATCGAAGACAAGCTTCTCTCCATGTGGCGGTTGCCCTTGGCTCTCCGGGCTCGAGGAGGCTCCAAGGGAACTCAGCGCGTCTCTAGGCTTGGCCAGGATGGTGGCTGCTGTACGCCGCCGCCGCGCGCTCGCTGCGTCGCTTCTGCTAGGTGCTGAATGCTGGGTACTGGGCACTTACCAGGCAAAACCGTCATCGATTGGACCCCTCATCGTGAGTCGTCGGCGGCGGCGACCCGGGAGGGAGCAGGGGAGGTAGTTGTAGGCATTCGACGTAGGCCAAGCGGCTGCTACGGGGGGGGGACCATCAATACAGCGTGCATACATGCCCAGTTAGTGGGCGATGCACACACCCACAGCTCCCGGCAGCGCAGCGCAGCGCAGGCCAGCAGGCATGGGCGAGTCGACGGCGCGCGTGCGTGCCGCTTCCCAGCTGTGCCCCTCGTTCCTCCATCTGGAAATTCGGCGACTTTGTCTTGTGTTGTCAAACCGCAACGAACACGATGCAAGATGCTTGGCCGCGGATGGCCTAGCTCTCCCGACGACCGCGACGCTCATCCACTTGCTCCAGCATCTTCGGCCGCCAGCCTGGAGCCCCGTAATTACGCCCATTGGCTTCCCGGCCTGGAGACGAGCGTCTTTGTGCGAGAGTTTCGTGAACCGTCCCGTCCGTCAGTCGTGTGAGCACCCCGCGACTGCATAAAGGGAAAAAAAAAAAATTCAAGTGAGACTTGCGATTGCGACTGCGACGCCAGGCAACCTGCATCTGGCCGCATCCCGTCTACATATCTGCCATCTGCCTCTCTCTATCCATCCGCCGTGGTCGCCACATTGGGGTAGCTGCTGCACTTCGTCCCCAACGTCCAACCATATCAACCCATGCCAATCTGCTCCTCCGAGGGTGTGCTCACATCTGAGTCCGAGTCCTGCCTGGAGTCTTACCTGGGTCGAAGGAGAGAGAAGACGTCCGTCTGGAGCTTCCGCGAAAGACGTGCCCGCGTGCGTCCCTGTGCCTCAATCCCTGGGTCAGAGTACTTCTCAACCCAAATCGCACCGGCGCACGAGAAGGCGTCTGTCCTACTTTGCCGCGTATTTTTTGCTTTGCCTTGTCTCGCCAAAAACCACTGATTTGCCGCCATCGATTCCCGTTGTTGTCGCACTCCATCACAACCCACCCTCTGTCTCCAAGGGCGGTGCGGACTCGACTACACGCCCTACCCCCAGTCCCGATGATACGGATCTTCAAGACGGCGCCGGCACAAACCACCTACCCTCTTCTCCTCGTCTTGGCCGTGTCATGACATGTCCCCACCGCTCGGTCAACATTCTTGCCCACGACTGCAACCAGCGACAGCATGTCCTCCTCGGGCTCGTCCTTTACTTCGTCGTCGCTCGGTCGCCCGCCAACCTATGGACGAACTTATGCCAGTCCTGTTGACTCGACCTGGACCCCGACCTCCGGCATCTCGACTATATCTGCGCCGACCACCGAGGGTTCGGCAACACAAACTTCCACCCTTGATCTTGGCCCCCCCGGCTACCAAGCAACAATGTGCGTTTCACCAGCCCCGTTTCTAGCCCGCAAGAAGCGTTTTGCATCGTCGTTGTTCCGTAGCCTCTAACTTTTTTTTTTTTCTTTCTTTAGAATTCTCTTCCAAGACACTCCCGACGAGCGTGTGGTGTACTTGGGCCCCTGGGAGGTGGTGGGTTCCGAGCAGCGCCGCATCCTCTGGCAAGGTAGTTACCAGAGCGAAATTCTAGAACATTACCGTGAGCATGGTCATCTCTCCCTCGTCGTTGCGCATTTGGCAAATCAATTGACAGTTTGCTTTAGTGCCTTCCGACATCCCTTCGAACGTTCATCCCCATACCCTCCACTCGCGCCATCGCCCATACTATGACCCCGCAGACATGGAACGATATCTTACCTTTCAAGAGCCTCATCGAATCCGCTACACAAACGACGAGGGTGTCTGTATTCATGACCAATACATAAAAGTCCGGTACGAATTCACAGCAATCGAGGGCTCCATCCAATTCCAAGGCGACGTTCGCAGGAAAGACCTGGTCGACTTCTACGACGTGGATGTTGCTTGGACGAATATACACGGCCGCACTGATAGCTTTGGAAAAGTCAAGGGCATCGGGGCCATCCAGAGACTCAAACTCTGGCGAGATCGCTATACGACGTTCCATTCGCTCAGCATATGCGCCAATAAGATCGACGGCCAATACCGTGATTACGAAATACACAACTTCGACGGCGAAATCCGCGGGCGGGAAGATCGGATGAAGCAACTTAAGCTCTATACGAATGGCCGGCGCCACAGCGCAACCGAGGAGCAGCAGCAGCAGCATCACCGCCGGTTTAACATCCCCCGAATGAGGTCGTCTCGAGGCAGGACGGGCAGCTCATCCGAGGCCGGCCCGAGCCAGTCACCGTTAGACATACGATACTTGGGTATTCAGTTTACCGATCGTCAAGGTATTCTCTAGCCTCGGGGAAATTTTTCCTTGGCTTTCCCCTCCCACCCTGCAAGCGAGCCGGTTTTCAGTCAGCTAACAATCATCAGCATATCGACGGTTCCTCGAAACGTGGCTCTACTGCCATAGTAGTGACCGCGAGTTCAACGGTATCCCGTTTCCACCAAACCACTTCGAGTTGCCTTCGCCGCAGATAATGCCCCTAGATACTGTCGCCGAGCCGTCAGGCTCTGGGGAGGCATCCTGAAGGACCACGCAGCCAGTAGCACTGCTACCCCAAGCCACATGTTGCGGTGGCATGCAGGTGGGGTGACGGCCTTTGCAGGACAAACACGACGCAACGCAGCAGCAATGGTGCATATGCCTGGCCAAGGTAACGCTTGCAGCAGCTATCAATGAGACCTAGGCCCGGTGTGATTTCGGCGTCGCTGGGAGGCGGCTGACAGCGATACAAGTAGTCACTGCGCGGCCACATGCCACTATAGCATGCCACCAGCTTCCCGTCTAGCATAGCCGTGGCCAGACTGCGGACGCACTCCATGGACCCACACACACTGACCCCGCGACGTCAGATCATGGTGTGTCGTCATTGAGTGGTGCACCTCGCCGAGCTCTGGTGTTATGATGTTGACGATGGTGATAAATAACTCCTCGTTGCTGGCTTCATCGACAAAGCCGACGTCATCCGTTCCAATTGAATCTGCTCACTCGCAACCCATCTCACCAATTGCCTCTCATGAAGGTCATCCTCGCCATCAACGCCGGCTCCAGCTCGGTCAAGATATCCGTCTTTACTGCCCAGCATAACCAGAAGCCCTGCCAGATTGCGGACACTCAGATCAGCGGTCTCACCGCGCCCCCCGCCCAGCTCACCTACGTCCGTCGGGGTGAGAGCGTCGTTAAAGGCAAAGAGGTTGCCGATGAAGTCAAGAGCCAGGACGACGCTTTTGACCTGCTTCTTAAAACACTCATTGACGACGAAGAGCTGAAGGAAATTGAGTCCAAAGCCGATATCTCCATTACATGCCATCGTATCGTTCATGGAGGCGACTACGACAGATCGCAGGTCATTACTCAGGACACTTACCACCATCTTGAGGAATTGAGTGACCTCGCACCACTACACAATGGTGTCGCCCTCGGCATCGTCGACACCTGCATCAGGCTTCTCCCAGATGCCGTAAATGTCGCCTGCTTCGATTCACAATTTCATACAACCCTGCCACCTCACATCTACACGTACCCGATCAACCCAAAAATTGCAAAGAGCAATCGCCTTCGCAAATACGGCTTCCACGGCATCAGTTACGCCTTCATCACCAGATCTGTCGCGGAGTTCCTGGCCAAGGATACCGACTCCCTAAATATTATAGCCTTGCACCTCGGCAGCGGCGCTAGCGCATGTGCCATCAAGGACGGCAAGAGCTGGGATACTAGCATGGGATTGACGCCATTGGCCGGTCTTCCAGGAGCCACTCGAAGTGGCAGTGTAGACCCTAGGTATGCATCTCCCACTTGATATCCATCGTCTGTGATCTCCCAGGTCTCGGAATGGGTCATTGACGAGCGGGTTGCAATATCCCATGACACAAAACATGCTTGGCTAACTACCTTGATTTTGCAGCCTTGTCTTCCACTACGCCAGCGACGTTGGAAAGCTCTCTCCCGCCTCGACGAAACACCTTCATATATCGGTGGCCGAGGAAATCCTCAACAAACAGAGTGGTTGGAAGGCCATGACGGGCACTACCAATTTTGGCACAGTTGCCGCCTCCGATGATCCCGCCTGCCGGCTTGCCTTTGATATTTTTGTCGATCGCGTATCGGGTTTCGTCGGGTCTTACTATGTGAGCCTTGGCGGTAATGTCGACGCCATCGTATTCGCGGGAGGTATTGGTGAGCGGAGCTCCAAGCTCCGTGCTGCCGTCATCGATCGTGTCTCGTGTCTCGGCTTCAAGGTTGACCAGGCCCTCAATGACAAGCCCATTACCGATGTGGTCCAGGAGCTCACTAGCGAAACCTCCCAGCATCGCATTCTCGTTTGCCAAACAGACGAGCAGCTCGAAATGGCTCGACTATGTGCAGAGAAAGATGACCTGTGGACATGACGCAAAAGCGGCGCATACGCATAAAAGTCTTGGAAAAGCTCTCGCATGTGTGCCAGTTATCGAGAAACTGCCACCTCAAGCACCCAGCGGGATTATGAGTCGAGCACCAGGGCCATGTGTTAATTAATGTCTTTGATGCCATGATTTCCGTGTGTTTTTTTTTTCTTTATTTACTTGCATTAAATTCTCACGACTATTCACGCCAGATTTATGAATTAAAGGGGCCATGGGTGGCAAATATGTATTCGCAGTTACTTAACCAATCAAGACTCAAGAAAATTATTCAGATTAGAGGATCACAAAACAACAGTTTTTTTAACCAAAAAAAAATTGAATAAATTTGAACTGTCACATTCTTGTGCGACAACATATATATTCCCATCTCGTTGAAACCATGTGCGTCTTTTATGTCACAATCAAGGAATATGCCCCAAATGGAAGAACGCTGGCCTTCAAGCGCTCAAAATCGCTCAAAATGTTCGTGACGTGATGTGTGCATCGACTCATCAGACTGGCCCGAGTAACTCAACTCACTATTCCACAGGATGCATGTTACCAATGATTGTCAAGTCGTCACCTTGTTTTACTAGATTGTCACTTGCACACGACGTCATCCTCACGGCTCATCACTACAGTTCACGTTTGCTTGGGTGGTCCATTCCCTGGATCAAAAGTGGTATCAATTCCGAGCCTTGAAGCACCTCTCTACAAAGGGTCTTCAACTATGTATAGGCTTAACCAAGCCTAAAAAGAACAGATCAAGTTGTCGCAAATCTCGACAACCGCAGCTATGTACTTGCGGCGCAATGGCATGAGACGTATATAACCCGGCCATAATGAGCTCCAATGCGCTCGCTCTCTAGTTGGAAGAGCCATGGTCAACCATAGTTCAAGAGCGCGCCCCAGGCTGCTTCTGAACAACGTGAAAGAATCAAGATCCCCTAACGCCGTGCCTTTTTCTCTCCGGGGTGTATCCCCCAATGGCTTCCTGTCGTCATGTATCTAAAAACCAGATGAGAGGAAAATATCATGCTAGGCGCCTTTTTCGTATACTTGGACACCGCCCATGTTCACCATGTCCCATAAAAGTAGAAACCCCAAAACGTAGCTCAAAAAAAAATTCGATGAAAAACAATTAAACGCCGATCCACTGGGTCTGTTTAACGCATATTCGTACAGTCCGCAGCCAGCATCTTCTGTTGCTGGGGAAATGAATGATGAAAAATTCAGTCATGCTTCGTGCCTGTGTCGTTTATATGAGGGAATTGGTGGTGAGAGGAATGTTGCCGCGATGATGGAGAGAAAGATTATGATTATTAATGGTCGTTTTCGGTTCATCGGCGACAGATGGCGTGTGGTGGAGTGTGGGTTGTTAGGCGACGATCAGTCAACTTGGGCGCCAAAAGCCACTCAGGAACCCTCCTGACAGGCCACCGCCATTGCCAGGGCGTCGAGCCCGCTAGGCGTGCGACCGGCTACAGGGCGGTTGAGCAGGGGGAGGTTAAGTCCGCGCATGTCCCAGGCTCCACCGGCAACATTCGGTGAAGGGCGCGGGGGTGTGGGAAGAGGACATTGGCTTTGGGGCTCCCGCGCAAGCACTGGTCGGTTCATGGTTGAGCTGCGGCTGGAAGACGAGTTGCGACGAGCCTCCGCTAGGGCTGACTTGTGGCCGCGCTGGCCTGAAGATCTGGATTTATCCTTGTAGTGGGTTTCGAGGTGCTGCTTCATGTTGTCGGCGCGAGTGAACTTCTTCTGGCAACCGGGATAGGTGCACTGTACGGCCTTCTCGGCGGTGTGAATCTTGGAGTGTCGCGAAGCATGTCCAGAGGTGGTGAATGTCTTTTCGCAGCCGTGTGTGTCACGGTATCGGCATGGGTAACGCTTGCTGGGCCTATCGGGCATTGGCGACGCAGCCTGGTTGGAGAGATCGTCGTCGAAGGAAGCAGACCGGTTGCTTTCCGCATAGCCCGACATCTTGGCCGAGTGAGCGTCCGCACCGTACTCATGGGGGATGGAGTAAATGGGCTGCTGGCGAGGATAGTAGTCCACATTGGGGGTGAGAGGAGAAGCAGGATCATTGCTCATCTGAGAGTCGTAGGAATCAGAGCGCAGCAGCTCGGGCGTATTGGGCGAAGAGGAGACGCTCCCTGAGCTTGAGTAGGCTCGGGCGATGGTGTGGCCGCCGGAGTGATAGCCGTAGGGGCGCTGATCCAGGTAGCCGGAGCTGTCATCGTTGAGTAGTGAGACCTTGCGGCCTGCGGCGTCTCGTGCGTGCATGGTGAGAGAAAAGTGAGGAGTTGAAGATTGTGAGTTCCAAGAAGCTCTATGAGCAAGAATTGATGACGCCGGAAGAAGCGGACTCGGAGCTTTCTAAAATGATGCAGATGGGGGGGTCGCCCAGGTCAGATAAGGCGAGGCGGAGCAATTGACAAGGTGCCTGGGACCGCTGGCGTCGACAAGGGTGTTGAGGAGGAGGTACTGGGGGTGCGGCCACTAAGGCAACTAGAGCTCGAGAGCTGCAAGCTGTGGACTGGAAAATGAGGGCGGGGGGAGACTCTGGTCTGGTACGAGGTTGATCGTCTCGTCTGTCTCAAAAAAAGACAGCTTCTTTTTGGTGAGCACTTCCGTCTTTCCTTTCTTTTCTTTTGGGCGCAAATTGTGCTGGGTCTGAGCCTAAGTTCGAGGAGGAAAAACCAAGCAATGCAAATGCAGGTGTGAGATGAGTGCAGATCGCAAAAGTGCATACAGTGTGCTAAAAACGTGTGTATTTTGGCGAGTTTGAACCAGAGTCATATATGGTGGGATTGTCGTCCGATGACAGCCAGCAAGCAACCAAATCGACTGCAGGGGGGTTTTGCTTTCTTTTTCTTTTTTTTAACCAAAGACGGTTGTGCGAGTGCAAAGTTCAAACAAGGCAAGGCAAGATTGTCCAGGTTCAAAGTCCAACGCGGGATGTAATGCAGAGTGGGATGCGATGTGCGGGTGGTGGTGAGAACGAAAGACCACGAGAGGATGTGCGGTTGATATAGACGTGATGGACACAGGCGATGAGGGCGAAGAATAGAAGCGGTCAGGCAACTCGACACCGGAAGCGAAGGGTCAGATCAGATCAAGATCAGACGAGGCCAAGGGTAAAGAAGCTGCTTTGGTTGGAGCTTTATTAAGTTTCAAAACCGTCGAGAGCAGCAAGGACGCAGACGAGGTAGATAGCGTACAGATAAAAGGAAGAGAGAATAACAATATAATGGGGGGGCGTTGGGGTGTGTGCGTGCAGGAGTGTGCCTATCGCTCACGTAGCCACGGGGCAAAGAAGTGGAGCGAAGTGGAGATCATAAAGACACAAAGAGGAAATGGGGGACGGACTTTGCGCATGAAACTCCATCGATCGATGGGATCGAGGAAAGCCGCAAGAGCAGCAGAGCCTGTGGTGAGAGTAGTGGAGGGAGTAGAGGTAGCGCGCAGTCCGGGCTGGCTTGGTCTTGGCCTTGCCCTGCCTTGCGAAAATCCCAAGCTCCCGCTCGCTCCCAAAGTGTGGGAGTGGCCGGGGGTGGCACGCCCAGGATGGGTTGTGTGAGTGGAGACTGTTGCCAAGGACAGGGGTAGTTGACAGGGGATGACAAGGGTTCTCAGTGTTGTTTTTTTTTTCCTTTGGGGGCCGCGGTGGCAGCAAGGGCACCACCCACAGCACCAGGGGTGGCGCGCCATACAGGGGTCTAGCCTGTGCAACCGTCCCCTCCCCCTCCCGAAAAAAAGCTGCAAACCCTCCTAGACCTCTCCATCGGGCCTGGTACCCAGGTCACCTTGCCAGTACCTCTACTGTACACCTGTCATACTCCACAGCAGACGACGCCGGCCTCTGTGGCTTGACATGCACATTTTTGGTACGTGTGCTAGTCAAGTCCCAGTCGAATCCCAATCAAGTCGTCCCTCATGTCGATCGCCAACCCTCATATCACTACTTCGCAGCCTTGCCGGTCCAAACCCCCCGCCCCTCCCCAGCAGCAAGTGCCATTACCACGGTTGCATGT
>NAGG01001665.1:0-14998 GCA_003031705.1 Calonectria naviculata
GGGCAAGGGGGCACGAATGGCGAAAAGCACAGCTGCCGCAGGGCAGGACAGTGAAGAGGTGAGGTGAGGAGTGGGCAGTGGTGGGCGGGAATACACATGCATACCGTCTGCAACGGCAACGAGGCCGGCATTGCCTCATACAAACCAGGCGGGTGACGCACCTAGATGGGGTGACAGTCTCCCGGAGAAGGGGTTTGAGGATCCTCCTCTTAGCTCTGCTATTCCGACCACCGAGCCGGGACCGGTACTAGAGGAGAAAGTCTCGAGAAGGGCCTAGAGTGATGGGCACATGGCCCACACGCCTCCATGTACAGCAAAGTCCAGGACAGGGACGGCGGATGAGTCCAAGCGTACATACAGACGCGGCGCATGTATGTAGGGGTAGGCATGACGGCAGAGAGCGAGAATGCGCAGCTGCAGACCCCGTAGAAGAAAATTTTCTTCTCTGCTGCGCATGGAAGGGCCGGCAGCGAGCAAAGAGGGCAGCGGAGCGGAGCGGAGCAACGAACATGGCCCGGGGCAGTTGCGGGTGGAGGATGGGGAGAATGGCGTGGAGGATGATGATGGCGATGATGATGGAGAGTAAGGAGCGGGGCAGAATATACAGCCGTGATTGGGTGGCCACCAGCTCGATACGGTTTCGCGGCTACAAGAAAGTGAATCTTGCACGCTCTTCCATTGCCGCGTCTATTGGGAATTTACAATTACTTCCGCATTTTGGGAGGGATCCATTCATTGTCGGGGACCCTAGGAAACGCAGCGATGCAGAGCTGCAGCTTTGGGGGTGTGGATTTGTGGGTTAGGTGGGGGATGAGACCCTGGTCGCTTCGGAGCCTCGTCTGGACACCTCCAGGAATTGGGTTGAGGACCCTGCTTTCCACGCCAGAAACTTTTTGCTTAATTGAGGAATTGCGCCAGGCCGCACTGCAGAAAGAGGACACAATCTGACGTGGACAAGCACGCACGGGGCGGCATCGTTCTTGTGAGCCCAAGCCCCCCGGGCGTGTGTTGAAATGGGGAGTAGAAGAGAGAAGAGACATCAAGCCCAACCAAGCCCATCAGGTCAACGACGTGGTCATTGTCAGCCCTGGGGGGAGATGTTGACAAAAGACGGGAGACAGACGGGGGCGTGAGAGGAGAGGACTGCGCACTCGGTCCTCCGTCGATTGACTCACTCTTGAACCCATCGTCAAGCATTGACATCTGCCAGCCAAGTCACTTGATCGTCTCCGTCTGTTGCTGCCCATACGAATACGGCGCCGGCATGCCTGGTTGGGAGTGTCGGCCTTGTTTGCACTGGATTGTTGCGTGTGCTGGGGTGTATTTGGGATGTTGGGCCCCACATCTGCTTGCTTTGTGTGAGGGAGTCTGTAACAAAGTCGTTGTCAAAACGGAGCAGTGTATTCGATATATGTGTGCGAGGATGGTACGAACTCGGAGATTTATTCTTGCCTAGTGGTAACTCTACCGCACCAATGTGCTATCGATGCGTTGATGGCCGTGGAGACGGCCACAAATTGAAACAGCTTCTTGACGCTGAAGTGGGGAGTGGGCTACAGATTCCTTTTTGAGCAAAAGACATGTTGCAGAGGCGCGAGGCCGAGGCAGCATGATCAATTGCGTGAAATAACCACCTGGAGCAGGTGGCTCATGGTGCCAAGGTGAGATGTGATGGAAGATCGAGGCTAGCAAGGCTGCGTTGCGTAGTCAGTTCGATCCCACCCCAGCTTATCCCGCCTGGCCATTCACATGGTTCGTTCCATTGCTGTTCGCCGTAAGATTCCTTTTTCGGTCCAAGCGGCTCCAGAGTGGTCTTGCTTATAAACTGACGGGGGGCCATATGATTTGATGGCTGGACCGAAGGATGAACAAGACTTTGCTTTTTCGCCTTTTCGCGTGCCATCGTTTTTTTCCCTTGCTCCCTGTCAGCTGGCTGAATTGGTGGCAAAGAATCCAAAACGCGCGATAGGAAAATGGGAGAGCAAGAGGGGCGGAGGGCAGGGAATTGAGAAAGAAGGAGAGAAAAAGAACAGAGGCAACGACTACCCATCTGGATACAAGCGGTTAGTGGAGTGGGAAGGGCCATGAGACGGTAGTGACGGGCCCGCAGTAAGGAACACTGGCACCCGGTCCTTCTCGCCGGTAAGATGGGGCAAGGTCCCTGAAGTCTGAGTCCGTCTAGGTGATATGATGACCAACGACGTTGCCAGTATTGCAATTGAGAGCGGCGGGGCACAGAAAGCTGCGCTGGAATTAGCAGGCATTTCGCAACTCTGCTCTGGTTGGCCAAGGAGAAAAGAAGAAGAAAAGAAGGGATTGGTGGCATCAATTGATACAGAAAACGGAGGCCGGCTAACATCTGCGGCTGGCTTATCAGTTGCGCCAGCCTCATGGCGCACCTCCATGGCATAGTGGAATCCCCCCTCCCCATCGTCGGTTTGGTTGGGTAAGCAAATCAACTGCGCACAAATCAATCGATGCCAGTTATCAGCCAAATGTTGCACTTAATTAGGCAAGTCGGTCGGCCAGGCAGGTTCTGTGGCTACTGTTTAGCCAAGAGCCAGGCACGAGATCAAAATTCGCATATCGCGGACAACGCGGCGGCGCACACTGGCGCGCATGTAACTTGTAGCATGCCATCGCATGGAGTCGGTATCCCTCCTCAAACCCGCATCTTGACGGCATCTGTGCGGGCGACCAAGGCGTACCTTGTGCTTCATGACTGGGCGTTCGACCTACCTGTCAGCCGCCGCCATCCCCCCCTTCCCCTCCCATCCCCTCATTGTTTTTGCATCATCATTATTCTTCTTTTCTTTTTCGCTGCCATTGCTGAACCTTTATCGACAAGGGGAGCCCCAACTGGTCCTCGTCTCAAGTTGGCTTTACGTTAGTTGCCTTGTCGCTCCCCAGCTAGCCTTGTTCCAGGGTCCTTGTTCCTGCCCCCCTTCCTGACCTCTTTTGCGACTGCTACGGTAGGTAACGATTTTTCTTGGGCAGTGAGAGGGCCAAAATTTTCCCAGGTCATGAGGACGTGACTGGGGTGTTGCCACATCCGAGTTACCAAAAATCTTCACCAACGGCTCCGATTGCTTTCTTATTGCTGTTCCCGACCGAGCCAAAGCAAAACCCAATCCAATCCGAAGAAACCATCAGCCGTTGGAGGGCGCCGCCGCTGCTAATTGCTCTCGCTCGAGACGCCCCGGTGCACAGAACCTAGAGCCCCAAAGCACCCATTCATTCCGTTGACTTTTGGCTGGCCGCCGCGCTCCCGCAAGCTAATCCCGGTTATCTGCCAGACCAGCGACAGTAGAGCTAAGTCATCCTTAGCACACCTTCAACGCAAGCCATCGACGATCCAGCATTGTCTCCGGGAGCCATTGATCTTCCCGGCCCTCGAGCCGGCTGCAACCGCGACTGTAACTACGACTGCATCTCAGTCGGCATCTTGCCTTGGCCACTCCAATTCCCTACCCGGTCATGGGGGCGCGCGTCCACCGAGATGCACGATAGAACCAACCAACCCCCCGCAACGCAGCAAAAAACCAAGCCATTGAACAACAATACTGCAAGTGAGTGTGAAACTTGGCGGTTGATGGATGTTTTACCCGTCTTGTCCCCATACTCAGCTGCACATCCCGCATGCACCAATCCACCACCACATCCACCACGTCCCAATCCTTTCCCACTCGCATTCCCGCCCAATCCTGTCCAATCCATTTCCCGCCCGTGGTTCCGTCCTCCATCCGTCTCTGTCTCTGCCTCACCCTCACCTCGGCTCCCCTGTTCACTTCGGCTCCTTCAAGCCCGGCGCTCACCTCTTTCGCTTCGCCTCAACAGTCTAGTCCCCGACTCACCGACTCGCTCGAGCGCGTTGCACTCCCACTGATCTGTCATCCCGTCCGGTCCTCTTCACCAAGCACCTCCCTCTTGCATCACCCCCATCGTCGTCGTCGCCGCCGCCGCCGCCGCGTCTCAATCAGCGCCGCCCGTCGCCGGTCCGTCCTCCGTCGCCCGGCGGGCCGTCAACATGCCTGCGCGTGGCCCTCCGTCCCCGAGCACGCAACCCGCCAAGCGACAGAGACAGTCCTCGTTCGACGATGGTTCGCCGCGCAATGGGCAGACTAGTCCTCACGACCACCATCCCGACGGTTCCTCCTCCGCGTCTGCTTCCGTAGCTGCCTCAAAGGCGGGGCAGAGCAGCAACTTCCGCAATGTCAGCGCATGTAACCGGTGTCGCCTGCGCAAGAATCGATGCGACCAGAAGCTCCCCAGCTGCGCCAGCTGCGCAAAGGCCGGCGTCGCCTGTGTTGGTTACGACCCTATCACCAAGAAGGAAATCCCACGCAGGTACGACAGGAAACCCAGGAACGCGCCGCCGGTCGCCGGTTCTGCACCGTACGGCCGGTGCACCTGAATCGTTTCTGCAACATTAAAACAGTCGGGCATGGTTGCTAACCTGGTTCGCAGTTATGTCTTCTATCTCGAGACCCGAGTTGAGCAGCTTGAAAACCTGCTGTCCTCTAACAACATCCCTTTTCCTCCAGCCGACAATCTCGAAATATGCTCTCGCCCTGGGACTGACACAGCTAGCATTAATTCCACCGCCGATACAGGATACTCGGGCCAGTCGGAGGCTGGTGACCGGGGCATGGTTAGGCCCCAAAGTCAAGCCGTCGAGTCGCTCAAACCAAAAAAGGCCAACCAGTCTACTGGCGGCTTCCTGAACATTGTCAGCCCCTCAAAACCTCGCTCCCTGGCTTCAGCTTCTGGTGTTTCCTTTGCCCGTGTTGTTTTTGCTGCTGTGCAATACTCTGTCTCGGGTCAGACGGGCGCCAAGGACAACTCCAACTCTCGCCAGCCAGCTGGAAATGGAACTTCTTTGCGCGACTCCTTCTTTGGACTTCATACACGCCCCACGATAAAGCCAGCGACGTTTCCCGACAAAGAAGTTGGCTTGAGATTAGTGAGATTGTATTTTGAACACTCCAACCCTCAGATTCCGATTCTACACAGAGGGGAGTTTATGCAAACGTTTGAGCGAGTCTATGCGACAAAAGACCCTGCCCCTGGGGCGCGAGAGCTCTATCTTCTCAATATGGTATTCGCCATCGGCTGCGGTGTAATCGTGGGCGAGCCAGTGAAGACCGAATCATCCGGCGATTCGGGTATGGGCATTGATCAGGCGCGAAGCCAGTGTGCGCCCGAAGAGTACCACGCAAGCGCCATTGTTCACCTAGAGGCGTGTCTAAGCAACAGCGGTGGCGGATTGGAGGTCCTGCAGGCGGTTCTTCTCCTCGCAAACTTTGCGCTTCTTCGTCCTGTCCCCCCGGGCCTTTGGTAAGACCTACCTCTCCTTCTTTCCCTCTATCTTATCCGGCGACAAAGAGGTTAGCCGACTAACACCCACTAGGTATATCATTGGCGTCGCAGTTCGCTTGGCTGTCGACTTGGGATTGCATTATGAAGATGACCGAGACGTCGATGCGTCGATCCCTGATTCTGGCGAAGGCGACGGGGTTGACGGACCTGGCTCGCGGGAAAATGGTGTACAGATGCGAGGGAAAAAGATGTGGGTTCGCGACATGAGAAGACGACTTTGGTGGTGCACGTACTCTCTGGATCGGCTGGTGAGCACATGTGTTGGGCGGCCGTTTGGAATCAGCGATCAGGTCATCACAACCGAGTTCCCCTCGTCGTTGGACGATGAGTACATCACCCCGACGGGGTTGATGGATCCACCCACGGACCAGGTTCAGTCAAGCTACAAGCATGTCGCGCACCACTACTTCCGCCTGCGGCTCCTGCAGTCAGAGATCCTCCAGGTATTGCAGTACAACCAGGCGCAGATTGCGAAGGCAGGGGTGCAGAACAAGCATCCAGACATGCACATGCATATCCACCTCCCCTCGCCCTTCCTGGTGCAATTCGACTCATTCAGATCGTGGCGTATCGACATTGACAGGCGCCTGTACCAGTGGAAGACGAATGCGCCGACCAGACAGGAGACGGGCGTCATGTTCTCGACCGAGTTCCTCGAGCTCAACTATTGGCAAGCCATCATCATGCTCTATCGCCAGAGTCTCAGCGTCCCGGCAATGTTTGAAGGCGAATACAACACGTCCAACGAAGTCAACAGCCCAACTGCTTTCCAGCAAGAGCTACGAGAAGACGAAGATCGTATCTATCTCAAGGTTGCCGAGGCTGGGCAAAAGATTCTTCGACTGTACCGGCAACTGCACCTCAGCGGTCTCGTCAGCTACACCTACCTGTCCACCCATCACCTCTTTATGGCAGGCATCTCATACCTATACGCTATCTGGCACTCGCCCATCGTGAGAAGCCGCCTGGTAAGTGACGCTTCGCCAACTCTTGTGATCGCAATGCGCCTTTTGGGTTCAAAACTAACAGTGATACTCGGCAGACCATGGATGAGGTGGACTTTACAATACTAGCAGCCAAGTCGGTGCTGAGTGACATGATTGATAAGTGCCCACCAGCTGAAACATGCCGGGACGCTTTCGACCGAACAGCAAAGGCTACGATCAAAATGGCCAGCTCAACCGGGGGGTTTGGGGTGCCAGCAAACCAGGCCCGACGATCTCGACGTGAGCCTTCGGCATGGAACACAACACCGGACTCGTCTAAAGGCTCGACACAAACACGACATCGTCACCAAAACTCGGACCATGCATCGTACCAATTTGACATGTCACTATCCGACTCGTTATCCTCGCCTACTCTTTCCGTGGCAGGCGACGCCACTGCGACTGCTCAACCGTCTCCCCCCGTTCCGAGGACCACCACCGATGGGTACATCATGAAGTCGAGAAGCCGAGGGGGGCCCAGCCCATCGGACATGGGTGTGAAGAAGGATGGATCCCCCGCCGACTCCTCGGTTGTTCCTTCGCCACCTGTACAGCGCCGTATCACCTCACAGCCATCGAACGCAGGGAACTCGTACGGCGGCCAGCAACAGCAGCAATTCAACGGGCAGAATCCTGTTGAGTATCCCGACGCGCAGACTATGGAATTCTTGCAAAACCTCGGTGCAACATCTAATGGGGAATATTCAAATATGGACCAATCTCAGGTTGATCTTGGTTTTGGCATGAACTGGGAAGGACTTCATCACGACTATACTGAAGGGCAGCAGATGAATCCCTTTGACACCTTCTTCTTTGGAGGTCAGCAGAACGGCAATGGGAACAATGAGGGTGGAATGGGCATGTGAGCGATTTGTGGTGTTTTATTTCTAGGCTTATATGGGTTCTGGCGCGAGATATTCCTACTTGCCGGCTCGCTGCCGCAAGTCAAATGGATGGGCGGTTTTCTCACTTCTTATTTTCATTTCCTGGGTACCCCTTTTCGCCTTGTTGGGACGTCTTCTTTCTTGGCTGGATATTGGGCATTGGGGCAGGGGAGCATGGCTCTCCCCCCCCTCAAGAATCAGTAAAAAAAACGGCGGGGTTGGAGAAATATCGGAGGTTCTTGTCGAATTCGTTGTTCATCAAATCAAGGTGCCGGATGCATTGTCAGGCATGGTTGGCGGCGGCTAACGTGAAAAGGTGTTGGCGGCGAGAAAAGAAAACAAAGAAAGGGACATGAAACAGACATGTTGTTGAGTATGTAGACGACTTAGTGGGCATAATGATTTACATAGCTGAACGATGACGAGGCCATCTATCCAGGGGCACGGGGATGGTCGAGGTAGACCATGTTCAACGGCCTGTGTTTTTATTACCCGACATTACGTTCTCGTATTCTTTCTCGCAGAATTGTCCAAGTGTTTTGATTTGAGATCAGTTCCACTCCAGTTGAGGAATGGATCTGAGTACTGGTGGTATCATATCATTCGTTCTATACTATTCTACACATACTTCAAACTCTCCACTCTCTATAGTCATCATATACGCATCCGGCCAAGCCCCCGTATCATTCTTTTGGGACATGGTGCCAATATCGTCGTAAGTCATCTCACATTGCCATGCAATGCAAATGTCAATAAACGCCATGTCGAACAAACATACAAGTGAAGGAGAAGAAAGAAGAAGAAGAAAACAAGTAACCTGTCTATGGACAATCAAACAGTGCCTCTCAGCGTCTCATTACGTCCCTAATTAATATCTCCGGCTTCCCCTTCGTCCAGGCGAGTCCCGCGGCGGGTAGTAGCGGTCTGGGTCGCCGCCATCCCGGACGTAGCTGTCCCGGCGGTATCCTGGACGGTCTGGGCTGTACCGGCGGCTGCCGTGGCGGCGCGGCGGGCTGTGCTCCTCCTCGACGACAATCTCGTCAAAGGACGACAGGGCCGACACCTCGGAGGCAGGCACGGCACGGGGTGGCGCCGTCGACACGGGCGAGGGGCTCCGGGGAGGTTCGACGATGACGGGCTCGGCGGTGCGGCGGCGCGAGCGGGTGCGGACCTCGACGGTTTCGGTGCGAGAGCGGGAGCGGCGCGACGACGGGGCTTTGCTGGTGCGGCGGCGGCGGTCCTTGTCCTTGCGCGTGCGGAAGCTCATGGCGCTGCGGGTGCCGTAGGACGAGGTGCCGAGCGTCGACGTGCCGAGTGTCGACGTGCCGAGTGTCGATGTCCCAATCGTGGACTCTGTCACCGTCTTCTCCCCCCCGGCGCGGAGGGGGATGAGGACGGGCCCGCCGTGCAGGATGCAGTAGACGAGGTACAGCAGCAGCAGGAAGCCGACGACGGAGCCGAGGACGATGCCGACGATGACGCCGGGCGACGGCGAGTTCTTCTGGTCGCCGTAGGCCGAGGGGATGGCGACGAAGCTGGTGCTCTCCTGGCGGGCGACGAGGGTGATTGCGTCGGCGGCGGCGGCGGCGGCAACGGAGCGGAGGGTTTTGGAGGGAGGAGGCCCGGCGTCGGGAACGGGGAGGTGTATCGCCGGCATCGTTCCGGGGAGGAGCGGAGTATGGAATTCAATGTCTCCTTATCTTATTTTTTTTTCTTTCGGGTCTTCTGATGGTGTTGGAATTCGCTGTCGGTATGGGGGGGATGAGGCAGTCGGGGATGTCGACTTCTTTCCGGTTTCAATGCGAATTCGCGACAATGGCCGGTCAGGCCCAATGTGTAACAGAGGAGGTTGGTCGTTGACCCAGTTTTGGTTGGCTGAGAGGGACTGCGGGGGGGAGGGGGGAGACCCTATGCAAGCTCTAGTCGTCTCTTGTCCAACAGCTCTCCCTCAAGCAGAAACAAGGTAAAACACTTGAGCCATAGAGGGAAGCCAGACGCTAGTTGACGGGCGCGACGTTTTGGAATGCAGAGAAGAAAGGGGAGGGGGGGAAGGGAAAAAGAAAAGAAAGACCCAATGGGCTGGGCGAGAGACAGGGCAGGATATGAGTTGTCACTGGAACTCGCACACGCGCACAGCGCACAACGCGCGCGGACGCTGGGGCGCGATGTGACCAGCTTTCTTCACCCCAGCCACTCGATTTCGCACCCGGAGCAGCGAATGGCGGCCAGCCCGCGGATGCCGCCCCGTAATGAGCTGTGGGTATTGGGTTTTGTCGTGACTTTATTCCCTGACAGAAGAGCGAAGGGTTTTGGATGCATGTAGAACATGCTGGGCTGATACGACACATTTCTTCACCGGCGGCGTTCCACCTCCTCCGTACGGTCCGGTCCGTGTGGAGAAAAACTTCGGCCATCCAACGTCGCTGTCGACTCCAGCTCTTAAAACTTCCTTGGACTTGTAATGAGACACGAGGGACATCCAGCGGATGCTATGTTCAACCAGATAATATTCATCATGTAACCGTTTTAATTTGTTCCAGTAAAGGTTGACTCGAAAAAAATGCAACAAAGAGAGCCGAGCCTTCTACCTCGCAACACCGGCCAGCGAAGTCTATGGCCTATTTCCCGCTGTAACTCACTCCCAACTAAAACCCTTCCATGATAAACGTACATAATAGTCATCCAGAGGCCCGCTATAATCCAATATCCGGTAAAGCACACCCAATACAGCCCAGTGGTATACAAGTTTGAAATAAGGAAAAGGTAAGGAAACAACAAAAAGAAAAGAAAAAAGTGAGTCGTAGACAATAGAGCCCATCAGTCCATCCAAAAATTCTACTTTTCTGGCGTTAAAATCCAAACGCCATCCTGTTAAACAAAGGGGAATTTCCATCACATGCTCAATGTCAGTCGTTATATATACAGGAATGTATAATGAAAAAGAAAAAAAGGAAAAGGAAACATCATTTCGGCCAATGATCTATACGTTCACAGACACTTTTTGCGGGATCGGTGGAAGCGCACAGGTTGGCGGGGGAGCTGGCGGAGGTCCGTCAGTTAGCTGAGGCATACTTCGGCGTCCGTACAGCAATGTCTTGCTATTCTTCTCAGCCCGGAGATGCGGGTTGCTCGTCGAAGTGGGAATCGGAGGCAAGGGAGCAGAAGGCGGTGGCGCCGGCTGGGGAAGCATCTCAGGAGCCATAGGGGTAGGGAAGTCAGCCGACATGCTGTAACGGGAAGAGTTCTCTGACATGATTGACTGGATGCTGGCTCGCTTCCTTGAGCGAGCCCTAACCGATGAGGCATCGCTGCGTCCGTTTCGTGTCAACTCCAGAGATGAGGCGCATCGGGGCTGCTCATCGAGGCCAGGGAGCGACGGTCGAGAACGAGCCCTTTGAATCGGAGGAGGTGCAACAGGAGAAGTAAAACTACGAGACATAGCCAACGGAGGGTGGTCGGGCTTTCGCCAGACGCTCACATTGGAGAGCCTGCGATTGCTAGTTGTGCGGTTCACTTCAACATGAGGCTCATCGTAGCGGACCATGCTCGATCTTCGAGCTGGCAAATCATAAGCATTGTCGCGGTCAGGCAATGGTACCATGTGGTCCTCGCTGGTTCGCAGTGGGCTGGTCTCCTCTCCATGCCGAGTAGCAGGCCGTGCCACAACAGTGGCAGCCTCCAACGGCGAAGGCTGGTCTACTACCATAGACAGCGGTCGGGTAATGGAGAGGGTAGTAGGGGGGCTCTTTCGAGAAGACAGCCGGGGCATGCTCTCAATTTCTCGGATGACTGGCTGGGTACACACGCCCTGTTCCTGGTTTCTCATGTAAGAGAATCGGCGGCTGGACGTGTTGGGCACGCTGAAGTTGGGTGTCGCTGATGCGCGTGGGAGAGGCATGTTCATCTCTGGTGAGTTGTAGGCCGAAGACTGTGGTCGCAGATTGACGGGACCTCCCCGAAGGTCGACAAACGGAGCCATGATCTGCATTGATTGCCGTCGGTCCAAGATGGCGGCAGCGTTCGGTCTGGGCCTTGGTTCCAACGGAGGTACTGTGTCCTGTTCAAGTCCCTCGTCGAATTGTGTCGGGAACTTATCCGTGGTTGGCGAAGACTCCGGAGAAGAAGATCCTGCCGAGGTAATGACAGTTCGCTGGCCGGAAGAGATGAATGAAAAGCGATTCGAGCTATCTCGCAGGTTCTCCAGCTGTCGGCCATCGTGGCTCACGAAGCTATTGGTCGTAGACATGTCGTCCATGGTGGTTGGGTCGACTATGGTGTCGGGGTCAGAAATAGTCACCGAACCCTCATTGTCAATAGATTCTTGCCACAACTGGTTATGGGCAATTACTCGAGATAAACGTTCGGGGTCCCGCACGACCAGTGTTCGCTGGCTGGGTTGTTCTCGCAGCTGCGAGACGTCGCTCTCAGCCTTGGGCTTGCCCGTCTCAGTGAGCGTCTTCTTGCCACCCAGAATCTCGATTTCGCGACGCAGCGATGCGAGCCAGCCTTCCATATCATCGGCGGATTCAAAAACCAGGATCAAGTTAGATGTTTGACGTCGCTCAGTAACTCGGAACGTCATTCGGGAAAACAGCTTCTTCGAATCCGATGCCACCGTGCCATCAGAGTCCATGTTAGACGAGACCTGAATGACCCAGTGTCGTCCAGGGATAACATCACTGGCGAAGGCAGCCGAATTCTTACCAAGGTGAAGAATCTTCTCGGGTAATCGATCAAACGGTCCTTCGGCGCTGTACTGTAGGAGATATCCTGACGTCGCAAGGATGTAAATCTTGTTAGTCCACTCGAACTTGGGCAAGCTAGCAGACATATTGTGGCGATGTTTCTTCTTGCTCAAGAGTTTCTCGCTAGTCTCAGGCTCGGGTTGTTCGACAGGATTCTCTCCAGCGGCATTTCTTCGCTCGTGTAGGCGTAGAATAACTTCGGTTGGCAGCGATGCCGTTGGCAGACTGCTGTGCTTGAGGGCTTGTGGGAAGGCCTTGAACAAAGGTGGGGGGCTCCAGGTCGCCAGAGGTCCTCGTGTCGCTTTCGCGGGTCCAAGTACCTTTACTGGAGGCGGTCCTGCTGTCGAGTTTTCGAACATGGTGGAGAGTATCCGAGGGCTACGGGGAGTCGAGGGCGTGTGATCGGAACCAGAATTCGATTGACCGTTGCTCGAGTCGGCGATGGAAGTGCGGCTTGCTGAGAGTTTCGGAATTTCCAGAGGCGAAAGCGGCGAGCCATCTTTATGCGCCTTGGAGCGTGTAAAGATGTTCCTCAACCCCAGCCTCGATTCTCTCTTGTTTACCTTTTCAGGGCGTAGGGGCACTCGACTCTCCTCGGTTGCCATGAGGTTCAGGTCCGGTGGGCGAGCTCTTCGGGTCGGTCCAAGTTGATGGCTCTGGAGGGTTTCGAGGGTCCCGGCGTGCGCCATGACTGAATCGCGGCTGGGCATGCTGGGCACTTCGAGATGTGATTAAGGTCAAGGTGATTGGGGGCCCCGAGGGGACGGCCAGGCGATTGAGTCGTCGAGGCAAGGCGGTTGTGTTGTTAGGATGGCGGCATAGATTGATGATGGCGATTACTTGTAACACCGAGAGCAGCGATCGGAGTGGGTACAATTGACGAGTGATGTCAAGGTTGTCAGGACGGCGGGTTGTTCGCGGGATAGCAACGCAGGCGGAGGCTGGGGTGCGGCGAGACAATGGTTATAGTCGAGGAATGTGGGCTTCCGCCTTGACCTGGTGGGGAGTCTCGAGTGTCAAAGAAGATCGAAGACAGGATGATATATATGAAGTAGAAGAAACAACTTTTTTAAGTGTTGTTTCGTGGCGTTATTTCTCGCAAACAAATGGAATTAAAAAGAGCGTCTGGGCGAGTGCGAGGAGCACACGCGTGTGGGATGAGTCAAGGAGAGTGGGAGAGCGGGAGAGGGGAGCAAGTGGGAGGAGGGAGATCGATCGAGAATAAGCGAGCGACAGCCTACCTACCTACACATGCGACGAGAAAAGAAACAAGAAGGGGCGGCCAGAGGAAAGCGCGCGCGACGGAGGGGACGGGATGGAGAAGTACTAATAGCGACGAGTGGTGGTAGGTAGCGGCTCTATTATTGTCTTAATAACAGAGAAGCTAAGGTCGACAGCAGTCGAAGTCATAATAATGTAAGGGATGGGCGGTCGACTGTTAGCTACCCGCACCCGCACCCACACCTGCACACAATGGCTCGGCCCTGGATGTACACATACGCCCACTACCTGTCCTCGGACTAACTTGAGACTGGGACTGGGGGACTGGGACCGACTGGGACTGGGTGGTCCATGGCACAGTACCCGTTCCTCCGCCCCAAGTGACAATAACATGCAACCCGACCACAGCTGCTGCAGGTACGAAAGCCCTCAGAGCCCACACATCCAGCCCACTTTCCAACGCCCACCAGGGGGGGTCACCGCAGAGCCACTCAGCAGTCCCGGGACGAGCTAGGGGCCGCGACTTTGTCCCTGGCCGCGTGAGCGACTGCGTGGGGCCCGCGTTGAGAGCCAGCCAACTTGGGACTTGAAGGCGGCCCAGCCAGCGTCTCCATCCGTGGCGCGCGCAACCGCATCCATGACTTGGCTCTTCCATCCGACGCCCCATCCGAGGACAGGGATAGCCCCCGTTGGGCGACAAAACGGCTTCGCTCCAGGGATGGAAGGCCGTGGCTGGAGCATTTGGCTTTTTGGCTCTTTTTTTTTTTTTTTCTTCGTCTTCCATGTGCTAAGCAAGCACTCTGTGCATTGCCGACTGCACTGTACCATGCTTCCTTCGTACCACGCCTCGTGCTCCCACATGATCCAGCCAGCATGGCACCATGCGCTCATTCTCCTTTCCAATAGTGTCGAGCCCATCTAGCAACTAAGCCCACCTAGCCTACTCCTCGCCGTCGTCGCCGTTGTTTGTCAAAGCCCCAAGCTTTTGGCTGTAATCCCCTGGTTAATTGCTCCATCGATCGTAGCTCGGCCGAGGTGCCGTGGTGCCCGCCGACGGGGCCCAGATGCCTGGAACATACGGGGGCGGTGCTCCCTGGTTCCCTGCCATCATTCGGGTCTAACCTGTCGTTTTCTTTTTCAATTTTTTTTTTAGATTGACTGACGATGCCATTACAAAAGAAAGCAAGAGTGTATGTAATCATTCACTCGTATAAGCCACGCCTCAACCAAGCTCAGGACGCGCAACGACACGGGGGGACGTGGTGAGATGCGAGCACGGTTGCAGCCATTGGCACAGCTGAAGCCCACGCCTCGACCAAATAGAAGCGAGAAACAATTATTAGTCCACCCTGAGTAGTGGTGCCATCCCTCGAGACTCGACGCCTCATGGAAGCTGGTGGCGGGCTAGGGTGCCAACGCAAAAGTGACAGAAGGGATTGCTTTCTTATTTTTTTTTTTTTTTTTTNNTTGGGCCAACCTTAGTTCCGGGATGTGTTTGAGAGAAACAACAGCACAGCAGGCCATAGACTTGAACGGCCCGGGTCCCCCCTGCAGCAAGGCCATGCGTCTTCTTTCTTGGAGGGTGCAGCCAGAGGTCTTGCACCTGTGAGCCCGTTGGTTAGTAGCCCGCTGCTGTGAGGACTGAACCGAACCGTCAAGGCGCTGTTGGCTCCGGCGTCGTCATCCTCGCTCAGCTTTACGGACCAAACCCACATCCCACCTCTTTCGATGATCAGCAATCATGGTCCGATTTTGTTGGCCTTTTCCTTCTCTTCTAGAATAC
>NAGG01001666.1:0-27952 GCA_003031705.1 Calonectria naviculata
GAGAGATAGAGAGGAGGGGAGGAGGAAACAGACTCTTTGTTTAGATTACTGAGACCGACATGTAGATCCCTGCGGCTTGTCCATCAAAATCCCGGCGGCCGCAAAGGAAACAAGATGCTCCATGCGTCGCCGCCGGGGGGGCTCTGACAGAAAGGCGATACCTTCAATAAAGCTTGTTCAAGCAAATGGTGGACTAACACTCTATCAGAACAACCACACATAGTATGACATGACAACAAAGCGTCGTCACAATATCACCTTGTGACCAGAAAAAAAAATTATTGTCAACAACGTTGTTCCCTCCATCTCCATCCCCCGTCCTCCGCCCACCGACACGGTTTCATCCTCCCTCCATCGCCACCCCCATTCGGGAATTCATCCTCTCGCATCCTTGAAGGCAGCACGCAACCCGCTGCTGCTCGGTGTGCGTGACGCCCGCCCCATCCGGAGCGCCTCCCGGCTCGGCTTGCGGAGCTTTTGCGTCTCAACATTGAGTCCCTGCGGTTTCTTCGCCTTGTACGCGGCCGGATCCGCTGCCATAGCGCCCGACGAGTCCCGCAATTCGAGATAGTCTAGCCGCGACGGCCCGGGTAGCGGGGGCACGGGAGGCGGCGGGGACGAGAACAATGGCTCTGGCGCATCGTCAATAAAGCTCTTCCAGCCGACCAGGCTCTCCATGCTCTGCCGCCGGTCGACCTCGATATGCTTGCGTCGCATATCCACTTTGCTCCTCATTTTGCCAAGCGTTGTTTTCCGACCAAACGATTTCTCCATGACAACCTCACTCTGCGGGTTCATGTCCTTTGCCTGCTCCCGGAAGTAAACAGCCCGTTTCACCCTCTCCGCTCTGTCCTCCCCTTTCCCAGACATCCACGACGACGAGCACGGCGGTTTGTGTTCCACATCGTCAAACGGTCGCCAGTGTGTTGCGGGGGTGGGAGGAGTCCTTGGAGTTGATCCACCATGGTGAGGTCGGCTTCGTTTACGGAATAGGCTACCAATCGTAGAAGAGGGTGTTCGTGAAACGGCGTCTTGACTCGGCTCCGGTGATGGTGTAGTTGTCGTTTCCACCTCGGTGAGAGCCTTGCCTTCGAATGCAGGGGAGGTAGCTCTTCTGGATAGATTGAACCGTTGTGACGAGAAACGTTTGGTATCCGAAGAAACACAAATGTTTGTTTCATTGTCTTCGTTTGAGGTAGAACCTCTGGAAAAGTCTCTCAATGCAGTCGACGGGCGACGTGCAAGGTCGAGCTGGTTCAATGCGTCCAGCATGCTGTTTGGATTCCCCGAGAGGGAGCTTCTGCCGAAATATCCCGGGTATTCTGCGTAGGCCTTGTAGTTTTTGCTATCATGGTGACTGTACTGTGATGACCTTGAGTAGGCTGGAGCACGTGAGAATTCATGGCCGGCGAGTGTTGAGAACGCCGACCTTTGTGGGCTCGTCAGTAGAGGTGCTGGTTTATTTTGAGCTTCCCTGTTCCGTGAACGTGGCCGACTGTGCTTATCAGCATCCTTTATGTTGCGTTGATCCGTAGCACGGCTCTTGTCGGATCTCAATAAGAATTTATCGCTTGTCAGTGATTCAACCCCGCGCTTGCGGTGTCGAGGAGTAAAGCCTGAAGGGCCATCGCCCACTACACTAAACCCTTGGTCCACCTGTAGTGTTTTCTTCTGGATGATGACGGTGGATGGAAAGCTTCTATCATCTTCTTCGGACCTCTCGGTATTCCATTCACTTGCGTTGGGCTTTCCAAAGACATTATCCTTGGGATTTATCTCCCACATCTGATCCACATGGTTTACAGCCCGGAGTTCGTGTCCATTATCCGATTCTGCCCGTCGTAGTTGAACATTCTTTAAGCCATTCTCCCTTTTATGAATTTGCTGCACTCTGTTTCGATATGGATGCGAACCAATGACTATGGACTCTGGGTTCGAGCAAGGTGCTGTTGAGTCTTCTGATCCAGTGTCCCAAACAGATGCTGATGAGGCCAGAGGTAAGTCGGCGCTGAAACTTTGAACAAGTCGAACCTGACGTGAATCTTCTAAACATAGGCGGCCTCCTGCATCTCCAATAACATGCTCTACTAGTCTTGAAGGTGTGAGTCGTGAGGTTTTCCGGGCTGAGATTGGGAAATGAGCCAGTGGTGTGCAAGTCCCGGACGACTTGAACGAGCTGGGGCTCTGCTCTGCAAGCCGTCTTCGAGGCAGAGGCGTTATGGAACCTTTAGCGAGTGATTTCATTTCAGGTTTCGATGTATCTCTTCTCTGCGTAATTCGCAGTCTAGAACACTGCTTTTGATCAGGAAAAACTCGTGTTCCACCTTGCTCCTGGGGTCTAAGTAGTGAAATTCCAGCTTCACTTTGAACATCTCCCGGGTTTTGTATGTCCAGATCAACAATATTCAATCTTGTGAGTTCAGTGCTCTCCGCATGAACTTCTTGCCTATTCGTTAGAGACTTTTCGAACGTTGGCGACCGGGGAGAGCGGCTCGGTACGTCATTGGATTCTATATATTGCTGCTTAAGCTCTGGAGTGCTCTTTTTCGGAGTCTTCAGTTGCGTTGCCAGCGTCGTTCGTTTGCTGCCATCACTGGAGGTATGCTCATTGCTCTTTGCTGTATTTGTTTGTTCAAGTCGAATATCGGATCTGACAGTTTCATCAGACAAGCCGGGAGATGCAACATTCATCAAAGACGGAAGTAGGGCCGGAATATCATCAAGATGGAGTGACAAACGTGGATAGTTGGCGGACGGCGTCTCCGGCTTCAATGTTGCCACAGACTCCGTGTCAGAGTCGGGCTGTCCCTCTTCTTGAGGGCTCGTATCACACTCATTTTCTTTGGCCTTTTTTGAACTGGGCTCTCGCCGAATCCTATTGGGTATTTTTGGTATTATTAGAAATTTTTCCCAACGTGGAGTCCAAAACCACTTCTTTTCGGGTGGGAAAAGCCCGCAGGGCCGGCCGTCACGTTCTGACAATGCCTTTTCCACGAGATACATTCGTGCGTATTCCATCGGAGAGAGGCGCAACTTTGTGATTCCATATTTCAATTTGGTCTCGCTATTTGCCTGGGTGGTTATGGGTTCGTTGACAGGTAGCGGCGGTGGGGGAGGAGAGAGAGTCGTAACTTGCCGTCGGCTTGAGCGCAGGCTCCAGGAGCTGGTTCTGGATACTAGTTCTGGGTTAGAAATGTGGAACTTGAGTGAGGGACGCTTCTTTTTATTGCCAAATTGCAACGATCCAGAGGCAGAGGTCTGTTCTGTGGTCTTGTCACAGTCCCGACCTCCTCGAGAGGTCTTTTTCATTACTTCCGAACGAGATCGCATCTGCTTGACGATTTTTTCCAGGACTTTCGGGGTGAGGTTTGCGCCAAAGTATTTTGGTATAGGTGGCAGTGGAGGAACAGGCGGTACCTCTTCCTTTCCAGCACGGCGGCGCCTTAACTTGTTGGGGCTTTTGGGAGGAAGGCATGGGACCTTGTCATTCTCCTGCTCGTCATCGCTGTCGAAATCGTACTAGAAATCTCGGCTGGCAATTTCCTTAGGAATTAGCAGGCCCAGCATCGACTTTTCTAGAGGGGTCATGTCGAGCTCCCGTGCAAGTGGATGCTGGCAGAATTCTGTCCTCGAAAGATCATTGGGATAGGATAGGATAGGTGGTGCGGTGGTGTCACCAGCGAATGCTGCACCGTCTGTTTTAGCAGCGGAAATCTCTCTGCCTGGCATTCCATAGAGAAGTGGGTTAGAAGATAGTGATTTGCATATGGATGTCGGCCTGGTCGATTGAGAATAGTATGAACTAAAAGATCCATCGGTACTAGTTGTGATTTCCGGGCTGGTTTTGCTCGGGGAGCTGCTAAACGGTTCCGTGATGATTGAACTATTGGCAAGCGACATAGAGGAGTCGAAATAAGAATTTCGGATAGAGACGTAATTCTGGCTCTCGTAGATATGCAGGGTATCCCAGCAGACTTCCTCTAACTTCTTTGTTTCCTCTGTGTATCTAAGCAAAGCCTCTTGAGCCTGATCATATTCGGGGATGCCGCACCAAGTACGAAGCTTTATTTTGATGGTCTCCTGTCGCTTTTGTGAAAATGGCTCATCACTCATCAGGTGTTCAAAAACAGTGAAACGAATGTTGTCACGAAGACCAGCTGAGTACGGTGTTGGATCATGGTCATTTTGATCTTCCGGGAATATGAATGGCGGAAACAAAGCATTGACTTTAGCCATTGTCTTTGCTATTTCTTGGCTTTTGTTGTCGCCATTGGTGAGTTCATTTATGAGTACCTAAGATGCCTTAAATTAGCACATTGCAGCAATTTCGCGGGCTGTAGGTTCATACGCATGTCCTAAAACCCAGGTGAAATTGACCATAATGAATGGAAGCCTGCCTATCAAGCTCCTCTATGGCTTGTAGATTCTGATCATTTTGGTTCAAACTCCCCATCACCTTTTTCGTATCTTTCATAAGGCGAATGCGATAAACCTCCGTCGAGTCCAGATAACCCAGGCCGTCCATTACCTGAGCTTGGTCCATGCCTCCCTCTTCAGTTCTCCTAAAGATCTCCTTAGATGCTTTAGTGACGTTCCTTCGATGGTTTGCGGTGTATTTTAGGCCGGTGGAAGCATGTATGGTTGGCCAAGCTGCGTTGAGGTTTGCCTGAAGTGCCTGGTCGTTGTCAAATCTACGAAGTCGGCTCTGGATCTCTTGAGCAAAGCCGCACTCATGAAATTTGAGGATATTGTCTCCGGGGTCGACGAGGCGCTGAAGAGATTCATATCCACACCCAAGCCACCACCCTTCAAGTTCGGTTGCGAAGAAGGGCATAATGACTGAATTGGGGTGAGTGTGTTGTTGTGAGTTGAAGGTTAGAGCGGCGGCACATTTCGTTTGCGAAGTAAAATATCTCAGCTTGTGTGGGGTGCGTGAAGGGTATGGGTGAGGGAAAACGAGGCAGCGTTTGAATTGGTCGTGGGCGAAGTGAATAAGAAGAGTGGGCGGGTGGAAGTTGGTTGTTGAGCAATCGCTAACCTCGATCCCGCCTAAATCAACAAACGCAACAATTATACCGAACTGATATGGAAGTCACGCGATCGGACCCGTTCGACTCTTCGACAGTGACTCAAGGAAACTTTAAGTGAAATTTAATATGCTCTCTACGAGCCGACGAAAGAATTATTTCAGCTATGCACATAATGATCGTTCATGAGTCGTTTGCTTTCCCATGACAATCCAATACTTGCTTACCCGGGAGCGAGTATGACAGGATGGTAACGAAGTATATGGACTGCTATGAAAATAATTCCCTAGAAATGATTAAAAAATGCGGATGGTTCGATATCGCATGAAATAGGATTTATTTCGTATTTGTTTTATTTTATCTTCGAATAATCCTTCTGTTTGTTCCCCGGCCTTTAATCCCTTGATCCATAGGTATCTGAAAGTGCATCATATTTTTGTTACCCACTTGGTGGGTTCCAGAGTCATCACGTGGGTGCCCGGGCAAGCTGGGCTCAGGCACGCACACGCGTCAAGGCCGCAGCTATGGCGCGCACTTTAAATGAATAAGGTACTCCGTAGTTTTGATTGAAAGTGGCCCGTTGCCCAACCGCGTTTGTTCCAGGAGGCCTCGGAAGCCCAAAACTAGCATCGTCACACCAGCTGGCCGCATGTGCCATGATATTACCCCTCTATTGACCCGAGAGATCCGTAACCTTTTGTCCTTTTTTCACCGACTATGTTAGTTGCATGCAGTGGCCGTCAGCAGTGTCGTCGGAAACAAGACATGCACACTCACGCACGACTTTGTTGGTGACACGATGCCACCAGAGCTGAATCTTGCAGTGACGTGGTGGGCCCCATAGTTTCAGCGGGGCATGGGGGGACATGGGGCGCAGGGGGGATCCAGAACCTGTCTGAGCCCTCCAGTGGCCACGCAGCAGTGACGTTCAGTGGTCGAGTGCCGCTGAAGAAGGTCGCCGACTGTCTGGTTCGATTTAGCGCCAAGCCTAATCCGTGCTGGAGGCCGTCTCAGGGACGTAACCTAAGTACCTACCTGCCAGCTTAAGGTCATTTAATTAAGCAGTTCCCTTCTCGTCGTGATCCCCTTTCCTGACTGTTCCGGGTGACCACGACCTTCAGCGGCCTTGTTGACGGCCCAATTGCCCTTGAATTCGCCCTTTTGACGCGGTTCATGCGCTGCAGCGCCACTTACAGTTGACAGCCATGGCTTTCCGGCATTCTGGACGCTTGGCGCTCCATCTTACTCGCCCAGTCTGTCCTCGCGTGCCGCGTCCGATCCGGCCGCAGTTGGGACATTGGGGGCCAAGCAGAGTCGCGAGCAGGCTCCGATTCTCAACCCAAGGCCCAAGGAGAAATGGTGAGTTTAGCCGAAAAAAGAGGAACCCTCAGTTTTATACCTTTAGCAACAAACCCTCCATTGAATTGCACATCCTCGATGGCCTTAGATTGCCGAGCAAAAGTCAAAGCTTGCCGCCCACTTCGTCCCCTATCCTGGTCAGAATTGACCATGACGGGAATTGGAGTTGCATCGCCGAGACCTCTTTACAGCTGGCTCAGGGGAGAAGCCTTCCTCCCTAATGTGTACGCTATCACAAGTGTGATACTACTAAGTTGCCCCAGCTCTCTTTATAAGCCTCGTCGTTTATGGCTATGTGCTCTTTTGTTTTCTTTTATCTTGAACTCGCTAATGCAGAGATGCAGAGCAAAATTTCCACGAGAATGGACCTAGCAAAGACTCTCAAGAAGCGTCTCTATTACGCAAAATGGGCGAGTCGGCGGCAACAACCCTGTCGTCTATAGTGGTTCTGGCCCTTGGCTTTGCTGCTGCAGGCTACATATACCACAAGAGTTACAAAAGGCTTGTCCTCAAGAAGATGTCGGTCGCCTTTGAGCCAGGCGACCCTGTGCTTGAACTGGCCGGTGCTGGCAAGGACGTACCTCGCACTCCAGGCAGCACAGGCGAGCACTGGATAGTACGTTCCGAGCAGGAGAAGATAGATGACATAGTTCACGGATATGACCACGGGCACTATTATCTCCTTGTCGGGGATAAGGGTTGCGGTAAGAGTAGCATGATCATAGAGGCTATGCGAAAGATCAACGGCGAAGGCGTGGCTATGTTTGAGGCTCACGCGGATTTGGAAATTTTCAGAATCAGATTGGGCAAGGCTTTGGATTACGAGTATCACGAAGACTATATCGGTGGATACTTTAGCGAGCGAGGCCCTCGTGACACAACTGCTCTTTTGGATATTGAGCGGGCCCTTAACAAGTTGGAAAAGGTGGCCATGATAAAGAGACGAGAGAGAGGAAAGCCTCTGATTGTCATCGTTAACCAGATGCATTTGCTCCGCGACGATGAGGATGGACAAGACCTGATCGAACTCCTCCAACAAAGGGCCGAGCAATGGGCCGCCGCAAATCTGGTTACCATGGTCTTCAACTCAGATGATTTTTGGGTCTATGAGCGTTTCAAGCAACTCGCCACAAGGATGGAGGTCATGTCCATTGTTGATCTTCCTAAGCAACAGGCTATTTCAGCCCTTCAGCGCTACCGGTTGAGATACTTCAGAGAGAGACTAAGCGCCGAGCAGCTCGAAGCTGTCTATGATAGAGTGGGAGGTCGTCTTAGCTTCCTGAACCGGGTTGCCAAGAGCAAAGATATGATCGGAACTTGCGACAAGATTAAGGAGAACGAGAAGAAGTGGTTTCTCAACCAGTGCTGGATCCTGGGCTCGGAGATGGACGACGATGTTATGGATCAACAGAAGTGGGCGGTAAGTTGACCCATTGATTCCCCACTGCTCACATCCTGGTGCTAATATATGACCCATAGGCTGCCGCCATGGTCCTGGCGAAGGCTCTTGTTGACAAGGATAAAGAGGAGCCGACTTATGACGATGTGGCTGGCCACCTCCTCCCTACATTCCCTTTCCACCTTGCTCAAGAAATCATGACTCGCTGCGACTTCATCAGAAAGCTTGACAGCCTGAACCTCTTCAGCATCACAAGCAATTCGGACGTGCGAGCCAGCAGCGTACCCATGCATCTTGCGTTTAAGGAAATCTGCGCTGATCCCCGCTTCGAGCAGCACTTGATAGACACTATCGAGAGAATCAGCGATATTGAAAGCTTGGGTCGAACCCGCGAGCTGGTTGCCAAGGATCTTGTTCTTGGTGGCCAATATGAGATTGAGCACAGCAGGAAGGGCACCACGGTGCGCCTGCGCGAAAAGGAGGAGGAAGACGACTAAAAGGTTATGACGAACCTGCGACCGGTCTCGACGACCATTTTCGATTTACTACTTTGTCTACATTGTGAGTTGGGTGATAATTTTTTTGATGCGAGAGGCTGCTTGCACCCGGCAGCAAACTGGAAGCTATTTCAACGGGATGAGCTGAAATGATGGCGATGATGGAACAACCGAGGTCTGATTGAACGTGACCTGTACAACACTGACTACTTAGATTTCCTTGGCTCATGTCGAAACTATTTCTGTACCTATACTACTGTACTATCAGAATCCAATATTTCCTTGCTGTTTTGAATGCATAATCTCCGCAAACACGAACCACGGCGATGGACCACTTACATGCTCTTTCTGCCTGACTTCCAAGGCACACACGTGCAGGGGCGGTGGCTGTTCTCACGGCGACGCGCGACGCCAATTTTTTCCCCTAGGCCCCACAAGCATTTTGATTCCCCTTACCCTACACATCTCCTGCCTTTGGACAGGACTTACGCCCATCAATATTCCATCAATGTCCTCACACAGCAAGTGGCCTGATTTTCGCCTTGCATCGACGCTCTGGTCTCTGGTCGGCTCGCAGCCCAGTGGAAACGACAAGCCGGCGAGTGGCGATAGTGCCTCACCGCCCCAGAATCACGATCAACAACAGGAGCTTCCTTCCGACGAACGCGACGACCAGCGAGACGGGTCGCGTAAAGCTTCGCCCGCCATGATGGACCCCGAGATGCACTCAATTGACGGCGTCGAGAGCTTCGATAATTTCGAGCACGACGCCCAAGTCGATGGTGTGGCAGACAACGACGAAGCCGACTTCGGTACTCTTGAGATGTTCGACAGTAATGCGACCGAAGCACCATACGCCTCTCAAATAAACTACGAAGAACTTGACCAGGGAAGCAAAGCTCCCGAGGCAGTTATGGATGATGCGCCGTCGTCGCATAAAAAATCGAAGCGCGAAAAGAAAGACCGAAAGAAAAAAGGAACACCTCAAGAAAGCGAATCCCCACAAGCGACCCCCGAAGCTGAAACTTCCCGCAAGAGCAAGAGATCGAAAAGAAAGTCTGCTCAACTCGCCGAAATTGCAGACAGCTTCATCACGTCCACCGAGGATCAGGAGCAGCCATCAAACGACGATGTCATGTCATCTGGTGACATTGTTGAAGCTTCATCTCAGGCAAAGAGAAAGCGCAAGTCATCTGATGCTGCCGAGGGGCGCCGAAAGAAGAGAAGATCTCATGAAGACATCATTGAGGCTTCACAGGATGTGGTGCAGGCTACTTCATCCCTTGAAGATAGTGCTGCTGGTGCCATGGATGTTGATGCACCTGCCAACGTCCAAGCCACTCCGGACGAGTCTGGTGACAAAGATCTGGGGACCGATCCTCAACCCCTTGCCGAGCCCGACGTTGCAGGTCAAACCACCGGGCATGATGTAGAAAGCCTTGCTAGAGAGGCCTGGAATGAACACATCAATGGACAAACCCAGGCTGAGGATGATGTATATGATGTGCCTGGAAGCCCCGTGGAAGCCCCCAACCCTCCCAGCAGCAACCCCAAGCGGGCGCGATCGACCAGGCCAAAGAAAGCCAAGCCTACCTACTTCGAAAAGTCTCCATCACCAGAGAAAGATGGGACATACGGCGAAGTGCCATCACCATCGGCCAAGCCCCGAGGCCGAGGAAAGAAAGCCCCTAAGAAGAAGAAGTCTGATGCGGCCTATGGGAACGAAGAAGGCGAGGATGCCGCTCAGCGCCGAAATAGAATGGGTGGCTACACCCAGGGTCGATTTAGTGACACTGAGCTGAGCCATATTGCCATGGCAGTTGAGGCTTTCCGATCCGAGCATGAGCTGAGCCAGTACAAAGTCAACGAGATGATCCATGCCCCAGGAGGAACAACGGCTGGCGATGAGCACGCAGCTCTCTGGATTCGTGTGTTTGCAACATGCCCTGACCGCCACAGACAAAAAATCATCAACATTACTCGCAAGAAGTTTCACAACTTTGTCGCTCGTGGAACATGGACGGCTGAGCAGGATGCCGAGCTCCGTGATCTTATCGAGGTCCACGGCACCAAATGGTCGAAGATTGCAGGAATCATCAACCGCCACCCCGAAGATCTTCGCGATCGTTACCGTAACTACATTGTCTGTGGTGATGCCCAGCGAAAGGACGCCTGGGATGATACCGAGGAAGCCAATTTGACACAATTCGTGATGGAGGCGATGGGCGCTATTGACGAACTTCGACGCATCCAGCCCAGTCGAGAGCTTCTGAAGAAACCATATGAAGAGCTTATTGACTGGCAAAATATTTCTGAGCGCATGAGACGAACTCGCAGCCGTCTCCAGTGCATCACAAAGTGGAAGGCAATGAACCTCAAAACCCACGGCAAGGACAAGCTCGTTTCTCGTGAACCCAACGCCGCAATCAACTTTCCTCTTGAGAAGGCTCGCCGACAGATTTCTCAGCTGCCAGATACGGAAAGGTACCGTCTCGTTCTCGCCATCTTTGCGTCGGCTGCACTGGAAGATTCCAAGATTCCCTGGCAGAAGTTGGTTGACAAAGGATTCCGCGAGAAATGCCACCGCCATACACAGATGCTCCTCTGGCAACGCTTGAAGCAGTCTGTTGCAGGCTGGGAACAAAAGACTGTACACGATTGTGCCGAGTACCTTATTCGTTACTATAACCAGTCGTCTGAAACGTTACCGGACATCAGTGATGAGCAATATGATGACCAGTATGAGATGGAGTTTCTTGCATCTCTCCCAGGTGCTAGCGTCGCCAACGGAACTCGCAGCACGGGCAACGGAATCAGCGACGAATATGTTGGAAATTCCGATGTTGAGGAGCAGGGCGGGGACGAGCCGATGATGGACATAGACCAGGTCGAGGTGCCGGACGAATACATCCAACCTGACTTGCCCATTGAGCCACTGGAAGCCATTGAGTCTGCCGAGGCTCTAATGGAGGCTGCTGCTATGGAAGCTCCGATGGAAGCTATCCAGCCGGACCTTCCTATGGAGCCCATGGAAACTCCCCAGCCTGAAGAGCCGGTTGAGCCTGTTGAACCTGTCGAGCCCGAGGAGCCCGAGGAACCCGAAGAGCCTGTTGAACCGGTTGAACCAGCTCCTCCCAAGGCAACCCGCTCTGCTAAGAGATCCGCCCCTGGAAAGGGACGTGCTCCCCGCAGAGGGCTTCCTCCTAAGCCCACGCCGGCGAAGAAAAGAGCGTCCAGGCGAGCAGCCCCTTCCCAAGACCCTATTGAGGATGACGAAGCGCTTCTGACGCAGCCTACCTCCACAGCCGAGAACAACTCCGAGATTGAGGAAGCGCGGCCCCGAAAGAGAAAGACGCCCGGCAGGTTCCGACCTGTTAATAATGCCGCTGACGCCAAGAGCGATGGCTCCGACAGTCTTATGGATGACATGGAGGACCTACCCGCCCGTATCTCGGCTTAAGTCTGGATTGTAGATGTAATGAAACTGACTGAGATGAGTTTGAGTCGAGCTCGTATAGGCAGATGGCTATGAGAGTGTATGAATACCTGGAATCAATCTCATGGATGAAGACGCGGAGGACCGGGTGTATAATATCAACACGACGCGCTTTTCTTTATTTTCGTCAACAAACATGCTGGTCGGCAATGAATTAGGCATAGAGGAGTAAATTTATTTTCACACTTGAGCAAGAACGATTTTGTTCCTTGGTCTTCTAATTATATTCGAGAATTACAATTACCACAAACTCTGGTTTGCCATTTAACACGGGCATACGTTTTCATTGACTCTCAAATATGAAAATAGAGACGCTGGAATGGGACATCCCACCTGAGGCTAACAGCTCAAGAGCACGATGGTCAAAGCCATGGAGCGATGTGTTGTATTCGTAGTTCTCATTACTCATGGGTATCTAGTCAAGTCTAACCCTTCATTTTTTTATCACCAGCCATGACGATTCCGTACCAAAAATGCTACATGGACAAAAATTTGTACTTTTTCCTTTCATCATGATCAAGCTTATCGAATCTCTGGCTCCCGCATAAAGTCGGGGACCGCAAGCCCAGTGTCCACAATTTCGGGCCGTATCAACCCAGACTGTCTCTTTACGCCGCTGACCCTGACGTTCTTCTCCACAGCCTCATCCACCAGCTCCAAGACTTCATCCACGGGGTTTCCGTCACGCCCGGGGGCCTGGGCCGAGTCTGCGTCGAAGGCGTAGATTTTGATGCCGCGCAGGTGGGTGTCTTTGCCGTTCTGGTGGTTCTCTAGTATCTCCATTTGCAAGACGTATGACACGAGAGTGTTGCCGTCTGGGTCGCCGCCGGAGCCGGCAAGTGGTACCTGCTGCCAGCCAACAGGACTCTCTAGGGCCATGGAGGCGAATTCAATAAGGTTGTTCTCGCTAGTACCAGACTTGAAGAGGATTTTCGTTGGCGTGTATGATTCATCTTCATTGTAGTCGACGAAGAAGCGGATGTCGCGAATGCCAACCCGTTTGACGAAATATATGGTGAGCTTGTGAGGCTGAGGGCCATCGGACCTGGTAGACTGGGTTAACTTGGCATGCACAGTACAGGGTGGCAAGGGAACTTACTGCCAGTAAAGCTTCAGATCGTCATTTCGGAGTTCCAATACACCGTTACCGGGTTTATGGCTGCTGACAGTGAACCTGGCAAGGTTTGATATTTCCTTTAGCCCGACGGTAGCTGGATCGATTAGAGCAGCATTGTCTTGCTCATCCTCGATCTGTTCCTCCTCGATGCTCGTATCCTCGGCTTCGTATTGTTCCTGGGAGAGCACCTCATCGTCATCGTCGTCATAGGACAAGGATTGGGTCTGTTGTTCCAAAGGCATTGGGGCGGCAGTGATACCGCCAGGGCGGGCCATGCCAAGCACACTCAAATCAGGCTCAGAACCCGAGTCATCCGAGTCAACCAAGGGCATGCTAAGCCGCGGGTGATCGGCGGGTTGAGCGGCTAGATTAGCGTTAGCATCGAGCAAATTATCGATGTGACGAGAGAGTTCAGTAAAGCGGGTGTCATGGAGCCCAAGTTGCTGGTGGAGGTTCATAATGGTCTGGTATTGATGGGTGTAGGTAATGCGGCGGTGCTCGAGAGCCCGTATCACGGCGAAATAGTTCTCCTTGTCAACTGAGGGAACAGGCCGAGTAGTGCGTTCGCGAGAGCGACTGAGGCAGCCATGAGGCGATGTAGGAAGATCTTGGAGAGGAACTCGCTTGAGAGGTGTGGCTGGTGGGTGAAGAGGAAAGTGTGGGATGCTGTGCTCCTGAAACGAGACCATGGTGAAGACGTGTAGGGTGTGCCCAGCCGAGACGATGCGATATTATCGGCTTTAACAAAAGGAAACGAGGGCAGCTGGGGAGATGCGCCAGATGTGGCACAACAGAGAGAAAGAAAGGTGTTGAACAGAGGCTTCGAGGCTCCGGATTAATAGGAACGAAGCACTCGCAAAGTTTGACGGGCCGAAGGGATGAAAACCTTCCGCAAAGGCGAAACGGAGATAGAAGATGCATCAAGGTGAGGTCGAGGGGGCGTGAATTTGCGGGGTGGATGACTGCGGCTGCAGTTGGCATGGCTGCGTCACCTCACGTTGTGCTGCATGACTTTCCATCTCACATTTTGTTTGTTGAGATGTACAGGCCACTACGAGGAAAGCAAAGAAAAAAACAGCAATCACGGAAAACAAGCTAAAAAAAAAAAACATGTAGTCGAAGGACATCTACTTACTGCGATATAGACGAAATGGGTTTGGAGGCGGCGCGCGATGGGGCTGCTGGACGGGCTGGTCCGGCGTCCGATGCGGCGGGGGAGGGGCATCGGGCGTGAGCAAGGCGGCAGACGGCATTCCTCCCGCAGGAGCCCGTTGGCGAGCATTGGGGGCTCCCGGAGGCGACAGGGCGTCATGTTCGGCGCTCGCATTCGAATTCGCTGCATGAGCGTTGGATTGGGCGTGGGCATGAGCACCTCCGTACCGGGCCCGACGAGAGCCACGAGTTATATCCATGCTGGAGCAAGAAGCCACGAGGGCGTCAGGTTGTGGCCGATAAGGCTGGCCGGTTATTGAAACGTCGCTGCGTCGGGTACAGCTGCCTGTGCATGCGTCCGCACCTCGGCCGTGTCGTGAGATCACTGGACGACACTTTGGACGCGCTGTCCAAGCCTCTAAGACCGGGTGGAGACCAAGGAAGGGAAAGACTGCTACGCGCTGTCACGTGAGGCTATCTGCATACTGAGGTATCACCGTGCTCAGGTACCGACGGGGCCAGGAAATACAAGGCGCACCACATCAATTTCTCTTCAATCTCTACGACAAGGAATGGGGATAAACAGGATATATGAACAATCGTAAAATTTAAATGATTAATATCAGCCTCATATTATGTTAATTAACGCTCGGATCATTTAGATGATCTTTTTCCGTCCACTTGGTTGTCGCCCTCTTCATTCATGTTCGTTTTCATGTGCCACTTTTTTTCAGCCACCCACGTGCCCAGTCAGGTACAAAGTACACCATAGTCCCCTGCTCAGTTCGTGCCGCACCTGCACATTGCATCGTGTAAGCATCGTCACCACCCTAGCACGCACCCTCATGGGTCAATTACTGCCAACTTTTTTTTAACCCACACATTCGCCTCTCGGATCCCCATTATTTCTCAATTTTCCAGTTCAAGCGAGCCATCTTCTCAAACATCGATATTCCCCTCACTTCCATATGGGATGCAAAGCAATGGAGTCATTGTAACCTTATCCCCCACCATCTTAGCCTTTCCAACCTCTCCATCTCCATCATCTCCATAGTGACTAGGTTCGCAGCCTTTGCCTTTCTCGCCACCGCTTCTTCTGAGATTGCCGAAATTTTCTTATTCCACGGATATCTCCCTGGTGGGTCAAGGGTCAAGCCGCTGTCAATGCTGCTTCGGGGCGCAGAGTGCAGCTCGTCGATTCCCTGTTCCTCGTGTGAAACGTGCTGCACGACGGTTCAAGTTGTCTGATTCTCTAACGGACCATGGCCGGCCTCAATGCATGGGAATTTGCCAACAAATCGAGGCCCAGAACCCCTGTCAATCATTTTCGGCCGAACCAGTGTTCGTGCGCCCTTCCAGCCACCGCGCAATCCATTTTTCTCTTCTCACTAGTTTTAGATCAGATGAAGGGATCATCCCGTCTCAGCCTCAACCGCAGCGTTGCATCGGAGTGTCGATCTAGGCCATCTAGCCTCCCGATGTTTCGCGCCAAAATCTGCAGATACGCATGGTCTGCTGAAACAACGCTCCCCCGGCTTGCGGGGTGAGCCCTCGTGTCTATAGCTGGGCAAACACGTACGTCTGAGGTTGGTAACACGTTGGTGCGGGCCAGCTCGCCAACCTCGACTTACAGCCATCATCCCGGTTCACAACTCGGCGTCAGCTTCTCACCGCCGGCCATGATTGGTGCCGATCACGAATCAAGTCGCCTTACGCCGAGATCGTCCAGATCGAAGCCTATCGAAAACCTGCTATTCGACGTCATATCCACAATCCTTTAGCTCAAGCCGTCTGCTGGCCACGTCGGCCTACAGTTTTTCCAGGGTCTTCTTCCAAGGGCATCCCATGAATGACACTTCATTCTCACAATCTCCGAAGCTTCGTCTCCGTCCCTCAAACGTGCGGATGCGAGCCACGGCTTCCTCGCAACCCTCACGGCTTGTTCGGTCATGCTCATGGGACTGTACTCCAGGGTTCCTGGGAAAATGCCGCCTGCCCACCCAACCACGCGAGAATGCAAGCGATGTCATTACCTAGGATGAATTGGGACAAACAAGGCCGAGCAGGCTTTTCTCCCTGCCTCCAATTCTTTGATAGCTCAAACACGTATATATGGGCATTCCAGAAGCCCTCATGAACTGCTTGTAGAACCATCAACATCTCATCACCGTCTCCTCTCCGGCACATACTTCTTCCTCCTTGACGGGACTCTTTCCCCCTTTGTTGTGACCTCTGCCCTTACCGTCAGCATGTCTACTTTCCAGTCTCCTCCTCACCCTCGCTCAGCCCGGAGCACACCGGCTGCTAATGTCTCAGCCTTTAGCCCGCCTGCAGCTGACGCTTCTCCTGAGGAAGACCCTGAGCGTCCTGGATCCTCACCAACTGCCCCCCTTGAACCAGCTGTCACGCGAGGGTCTGACTCTGACCGGGCTCTTCACCCAAGTGTCAGCCATGATGGCCTTCGTCCACGCGCAGGTTCACGTGCTGGTGCCACCACTCCAGCACCAGTAAAAGGCCATGTACGTCGGGGCTCTCACGAGCCAGACCCTCTTCAGTACTCTTCTTCTTTCAGGTCACAGAGAGCTCGCTTCCGTGATGACTGGGACTTTGATTATGACGGCGGCCGCGACTACCCTTCCATGCGAGACTATGACCGCTATTGGAGGGGCGAGCCTCGTCATGATCGATTTACTTCCCGCAGGGGCCCGTACCCTCCTCCCACCTATCTCAACAGGGGTGGCCGAAACGTGATGCTGCATGACTCGGATGAGGAAGCATACCATGATGACCCTCGTTACATGAAAGATCCATATGAGAGCTCGCGAATGCGCCGACCCATGGATGAAGAGATGGGAATGGGCCCTCCTCAGATTCGCCGAAGACCCTCTGACATGTACAGTGGGTTCGCCGTTTCCAGGCTTGACTGGAACAACCTTACCCCCGAAGAGAAGAAGGAGGTGATGCGCATTCCATTGACCCAATGGATGAACTCGGATTTCAAGAACCACTTTGTCGCTACCCTAGGCGAGTTTGTAGGAACCACCATGTTCCTGTTCTTTGCTTTTGCTGGTACCGAGGTTGCCAACATCCAGTCCCGAGCTAGCAGTCAGCAAACAACTACTGGAGCCTCCACTGGCTTCGACATTGCCGTGCTGCTCTACATTTCTCTTATCTTTGGGTTCTCTCTGATGGTCAACGTGTGGATCTTCTTCCGCATTAGCGGCGGTCTTTTCAACCCCGCTGTAACCTTGGCCATGGTTCTAGTCAGAGGCGTGACCGTTGTGCGGGGTGTCTGTCTTTTTGCAGCCCAAATGTGCGGCGGTCTCTTAGCTTCCACAATTGTGAGGTTCCTCTTCCCGGAGACCTTCAACGTCCGAACTACACTAGGAAACGGCACATCCTTGGTCCAGGGAGTATTCATTGAGGCCCTCCTGACTGCTGAGTTGGTTTTTACCATCTTCATGCTTGCCAAAGAAAAGCACCGAGCAACCTTCATCGCCCCCGTGGGTATCGGCCTAGCTCTTTTCATTGCAGAGATGGCTGGTGTGCAGTTTACTGGAGGTTCCTTGAACCCTGCACGAAGCTTTGGACCCTGTGTTGTTACCCACACCTTTGATTCTGAACACTGGATCTATTGTAAGTTGCCCAACCCAACCCACTTTTGCAAAAGCCGCTAACTTATTTGCTCCTAGGGGTTGGACCCTTTATCGGATCGCTCATCGCATGCTTGTTTTACCGGTTTATTAAGACTCTAGAATACGAGGTGAGTCCGTCTGTGCGGACTTATAATAATGAGCTGTACTAACTTTACTAGATGGCCAACCCGGGCGCTGATGGTGATGATTTTAATGACCCTACAAAGAACCCCGAGAAGCGGGCTGAAATTCAACTCTCCAAGTCATCCTCCAAGCCCCCTTCCATCCTTAGTTAAGGATTCTTGGCCCTTGATGAATCATGATCGGCTAGGAAACACGACATTATGACAATGACAACATGAACAACATGAAGACACAGTTCGACGAGACACGAAAGAGGCTTTTAATATGACAGCCTAAGAAATTTGACACGCAAAGACGGATGAATTGGCTTATGACGGGGGGCGGCTTTTTGATTTTAAAACATCTTATTCACTTCTATTTTCCGGGCGTAGCATGTAGCAACACGGCCGGCATACTTGGCGCACCAAGCTTTTTCTCCCTTAGACTCCCTTTGATATGATCTGCCTTTCGTAGCTCGAGATTAGTATTTATAGCAGAAACATTGAAATATAGTGCATACTTTGACATCTCTGCTTGGGCCTGGTGACCGTTCAGTCTCCAATAATGCCAGTTTTCAGTGTCGCGATACGCTCATGGTATCGTCCGCTAGTATCGACGATGTGGCTGGCGACGACCGCAGCATACAGACAAGATGAAGCCGCCCATGCTGTATATGAGAAAGAAGAGGACGCCAGCGAGCAAGGCGCCAGAGAAGAAGCCCACTGCCGCCTCCCGACTAGCCTCACGCGGCTGGTGCTGGGTCATTTTCATAATGTGTGGAGTGGCGTACATCTTTGAATGAGGCGTGAAGGTGATTACTTGCTGCTGATTTCCTTTTTGAATTCGGCTAGAAAATGTATCACAGACGGTATCGTAGGTCTTACGTTGAGATCTGGAGAAATAAGTTGTGGTAAAACTTGCGTTCGAGTTCGTGAGCAGCGGGAAAGACTCTTGAATGAGCGAGAATACAAACCAATAACTACATCCTTGGACGTTTAGATGAAAATAATAGGCGAGAACAAACGCATTGTAGATGTTTGTTGATTTAGTCATCAGACGAACGGTTTGTTGATTTTTTGAAATTTTCGTTATTGTCCCATTTAGCGGGCTAAAACATTGCAAACGAGATCACCATGACGCTCATTCAACGCTTTTTTTTTCTCTCAAACTACATTATTTTGTGCTAAATATGAAATGAGAGTTTTCTTTTCGTTCTATTGAGCAAGTCAAAGCAAAAAACTATTGCTGGACTTGCCACCTTGATTGTCAGGACCGGCGGATTGATTCCTTCCTTGTCATATCCTTGACTTTCCTTGGCTCAAAGTAATTATTTAAAATGCTGGCTGCCCCGAAATGTATTTTAATAAAACATTGATTGAAGAACAAACTTGAATTTCATTGCGTTACAGTATTGATCCCGATTCTTCAGACATTCCCTTCACTTCTCTACCTCTTCTTTTGAGATACTGCCTTCTTTGCTGGGCCAATTATTCTTGTCACATTGATTGCTCCGCTGTTCTTCCTCTTCCGTATTCTCTGATTCTTCTGGCATCTCGAAAACCCTTCGCTGGCAAGGCCGGAGGTCTCTATTAGTTATTCGAGATAGACACTATTCCATTTCCTTGAACAGTGTTTCTTGCTATTCAATAAGTGTAAGAAGCGCTGTGTTTCTGTCCTTGAGTTTCTTGCATTTTCTCTTCAATAGGCCACACTCGAAAATGAAAAGCCTGATGTATGTATTTGTTCGCGGCGTCATCCATAGGAGGCGTGTCGCCTTCTTATATGACGAATCGGGTGTATATAGCCATGATGGATACTGTGTTGATGGATGCTGTGTTTGAATTGTGTTGTGTGGGATGGAGGAATGCACTAATCTTGACAGTGCAGCTATCTTTTTATTGAGCTGGATTTCTATCAAAGCCTTCGTCTTGCATTGCCTTTAGGCTGCCGTTCATTGTTTGAGACAAGGGAAATCGTCGCAATTTCAGCCGCCTTGTCCACCACGGCATTAGCAGCTTCATTTATTGCTATTTTGGCCAGGTCATTGAAGGGGTCTTTAGGGCTTTTTTCACAACATTGGTGATAACATGCAAAACCTCTATTGCACTTTATTCTTTCTTGTTAATGATTGAGGAAGTAGAAACCAAGCTATTGAGAAGACTTACCTGAGGTTGTGTGACGAGTTGGGGCTGAAGTTGTTTGAGGCGAGTCGCAAACGGCAGGTGGTTGAGAGGGAAGCAGGTATCTCGTTGCTCGACAGACTGATGGAGAAGATGAAGCAAATATGCAGGTGAACATTTTGAATAGATTGGATGAGATGGCTTTCTCTGGAGAAGAAACGATTTTGATCTTCCAGGGCTTCGCAGTCTTTTATCTTTGAGATTTATACACGTCTACGGCTGTTCAAGGTTTTGCTTGTGGAGATGCTTGTCTTCCAAACCGTCGATGCTTTTCAATCCCATGGTTGGGAGATGCAAATACCATGCTCTGGCAAGGCCATTCGGATGACTCTTTTACGGACCCTGCCAATAAGCTTCCTACATGCTATATAGGTTTGCAGACCAGACTTTATGGTTCCTAGGAAACCGTTGTCTTGGTGACCAATGGGTATGCCTGTTTGTGATGGTATGTAGGCAGGGCGTTTTTTATACCGTGTTTACTGCGAACTTGCATGTGGAATTATTGGGTCATATGATGTGATCATTTACAGAGTACACTTTTCGAAAATCTAAGAATCACTGGTCAAGTCCGTGAGGTGTTCTACGTACTAGCCGTGTTACCGTCCAACTACTGCACTCTAAGGCAGTACTTTGCATTGACATTTGCCATTGCCAATCTTCATGGATTTAAATTCAACCTCATACTGCGAGGCCAGTAATATAGGTGAAGAAATTTGGAAATCCCTTATGAAGTATATGCTGCGTGCGGTTGGGCGGGAAACTTGGTCTGAAGAACACATTCTCACATCATTGCCATCATCCCGTTAAGAAGCTGAATGCTTGTTCAATCAGTTGTCAGTAACTGATTCACAAAATTTCATGTTAGTGATTGATTTTATTAACCCCACATATGGCGGTCAGGATCAAAATATATTCGTACTTTGTCTCTTCGAGTGCGGAGGAAAGGCAAATAGGCCCTAAAGCTGGGAGCCAGTCGCCTTATCAATGGTGACTACCGAGATTTTCGTTTAAGATGCAATCTAAAAGAAAACTAGTATGCATTGAAATACTATGCCTCATTTATATAGTCGCCATATGCCCTTAGCAAGATCCGTAATGGTGTGCTCCCGGCATGTACCACAGTCGGTGGAGCGACCAAGCCAACATATTCCACAAATTCTTCAACTCCACCATCGGCCGCGTGGCCTAATGGCTAAGGCGTCAGATTTCGGTTATGTACGAGATCCTCTGAAGATTCCAGGTTCGACTCCTGGCGTGGTCGTTTTTTTGCCCTTATGGACAAATTACCATTTTTTTTCTTGGTTCGCGCCTGGGGATATTTCACTCCCGAGTGCGAGAGTGAAGATTGGCATCAGATGCGGCTGGTGTGGCGTTGGGAGTGGCACTCAAATCAAGTCTGGTCGAAACTGCAGGAAATGGCAAATCACACTTGGTTTACTGAAAGAGTAAGGCAGAACAAACCACACCATTTGCTTGTATTTCAATAATCATCCTTGAAACGATAAACACCCCGTTTGATTCCTGCAAAACAAGCGACATCAACTCTAAGAAAACAAAACATCCATCATCTGTGACAACCAATAAATAAATATCCCATCACTTCCCGATGATTCCTGTCATGTGATGCGATTGATGTATATACCAGAGACAACGAGAAAGAATAACAATTGATTTATTGTCTTCCATTTGTGATTACTCTGGGAGAGTCCTGGGTTTTCGAGTGGTTCGTCAATGACTCTGTAGTTCATGCCTCAATTTGACCTCTACTTATATTTACGGTGTCTTTACTATGTAGCTATTTATTGGTATTGTTTTGACTCTTTGCATTGACGTATCCGCCATTTTAATTCTTCCCGGTATATCCTTCCCTGCTCAATAATTGCTATATTTCTGGGGAGCTGAGAATGCAAAGCTCGACCAGATGGCCCAACCTGCGCAGTGTCTCGTTCAAGGTTTATATGATTATCTCACTGAAGAAATTGGCTTATCAAGTTTCTCGGTCTGATTTCAAGAATTCGGTGTTCTCACGGTGCCCGAAATCACACCAGGGCTGACTATCAATACTTTTGGCTACAGGTGCGGATGCCGGGCAAACATAACGGTGGTTGGCACCCAGTAAAATATTCCCCAAAACGCTGCATACCATGCCCAGAAAAAAATTCTAACGGTATCATTCTATTGGGCAGATTTGGCAGAGGGGCTTATTGGACGAGAGGGATGAACGCCCCAGTACAGCTTTCAGCGACGTCTGTGTTAGTCTATACTGAGTTAAGTGCTTAGACTTGCACTATAAACTGTTCTTCGTATCAAGCACAGACTTGGGGAGAATATGCTTCTGACCAACCATCTAGACCCTTAACAGAGGAAATATATCATAATGAAGGATTATATTGTCCCAAACCTCGGCCCTGGCCCCGAGCGTTGATGCAAATTCATGCCATTTCGTCCCGTCATCTCGTGGACATCAGTAAAAAAAGCAATTATCTGTCTAGTCACACGAGCTATACGATAGCCCCGTCGCTCTGGCGTTGCTTTGTCTTTGATTTAGGGAAGATTTTGCAAGTCAACTACATACCGACCAGTACACCCTTAGCTTTGCGGATAGATGGATGGTATGGTCCTGGTCTAGATCCAGTGGTAATTCCGGCCAGGGTGCATAGATCTGATGCCGAGAAGGTATAGTGGTCACTGGGACAATATCCCGAGGCTGTGGCTACTAGCCGCTACTTTACCACCCAATGCCAACAGCGTGGCCGTTACCTCTGGTTTTAATCTGTTTTCATTCTCTTGCCCGGACACGGCTCGGCATCTTGGCCGGGCCACGTTTGCAACTACTTTGTCCTGCGTAAGCTGAAACCAGGAGAGGAATGGCCACCTTGGGGTCTACTTCGGCTCACGACATACAACGGTTTCGGGAGGTCGGTTCATGGCGGGACACCGGAATGCATGTCTTTTAATTGGCGCCATAATTGATCCATGGGGTTTCCAGAACGGGATGGATATGGTCAGCTTTGTGTCTCAGGAGAGCCAAACCCGAGGATCAAGATTAAATGTTCAAGCCAATGCTCCCCCAGGAGACTAAGAATAGGCACCATGATAAGACATGCCAATGCTCAGCCTGGCGAATCGGAGGTGGGGGACCGGGCCTCAGCCAGCGCCCTCGGGAATCAATGCTCATCAAAGGGCCTGTGAAAGAGTGTGGTCTGTGAGGGTGACAGTCGACGGTGAAACGGGTACGATTGGACATCGGCATAAGGGGTGCATCCAAGTATAAGCGAGAGACTACGGGGACCGAAGAATAAGCGGGAACCAAACTAGACATAAGAGCCATGTGAAATTGGATCAGATTGGGTTGGATTGGATCAATGCTGGGGATGTTATGACTATTATTTGGCTTATTTTAGTGCCTCTAGAAGCTCGTAAACGAAAAATTGTACATCTGGGTGCTTTGATTCCATCGTCAACGAGGGCGCGAAGCTGGCCCGTGTTGTGCACCGTGTTTCCAGAGGACCATTCACATGCCTGAGGAAAGCAGAGAGTCTGCAACGCGACAATGACGCAGCGCTGATCACATAGATGGACTTGGACAGAGGAACCTGGGTTTTTAGTGCGGACGAAAACATGCCCCAAAAAAAAGTGGTGGTTGCACCAGCAATGGACGGAATTGACAAGGTGGATGAGGTCAGTAGCGCAGATCATGATAGGGATTGGCACCAGGGCCGGCAGGGTGACATGACAGCGGAAGCCGGTCGTCTGCATTGAGAGCTGCAAATTACTGGGCTCCGGGGCCTCTGATCGACCTTGCAGTTCGGTTGGACAGAGCTTTCAAGGGGTGCGAGGGCCGCTGCTGGAGGCGACCTGAGGTAGGCGAGAGCATGTGCTGCTGTGCTGTGCAGGCAGCGCGCGACATGGGGGAGAGGATACGGGCTTGCGACAGGCCGTTGCATAAAGAAGACGACCGAATCAGTATGACTCGCGGCGACGGCATAAGAGTTCCAGCCCCGAAATGGATCACACACTGCTGCACCGCACGCGACAATTATGCTTCCGGAGACGCCCTCTTCCCCAGCGCCAATCCCCCCTCCCTCTTGCCCGGCCAGGCCAGGCCAGGCCGGGCCAGTCAGTGCAGGCCGCCGCTGGATCGATCAAGTCTCGCGGGAGTTTAACGGACCAGGGAAGGGCTCGGGCGTCCTCTGGGCTTGGGCTTAGGCTCGCGCGTGTGGGACTGGCATAAGGGGCGGGCTCTGGCCCAGTGGGCGCGTTTGAACGCATGGGGTTTGGCGGGCGTCCCTTGGGAAATGGGTGGCAATCTGCGGCGGGATGCCTTGGGCAATTCAGGCTGCATGTCATTGTCGGACGAGTCCATGGCGGCGACGGGCGAGGGCAAGGGAAAGGGCAAGGGAAAGAAGGTAAGGGAAGGGAGAGCGATACATTGGTGATTGTCAAGGGCTCTCTCATCAAAGGGTAAATTAACATTGATGTCATCCACCCACACACGCCCCCCTTCATCTCCTTTTCCATTGGGCAGCCAGCGATGGGTTCGAGTGATGGTGATAGGCGCCGCCGAGTCCTCGTAGAGGAAAATTGTCCACTATCCCGGCCTCTTGGGGAGGGGCATATGGGGGGGAGATGGGATATACAGCGAGGCCGGGGTGTCATGATGGACGGACCGACGACAGGTGACTGACGACGGATGGATGGGAGAGAAGGGCACGTCAGATGACGGGAACGGAACGGCCATGGCCGAACGGGGGCGGACCCTGTGAAGGGAAACGAAACACTTCCTTTTCCTTCTGCTTGTTCCTTCTTTTTTTCCTTCTCCGTAAATAAAACTGGTTTATGCGGCATCCCCTTCAATTACCCTCGCCGTCCCGGAACGGACGAAGTTGAACGAACAAGGGAGATGAACCACGATGGAGCCCCCAGAAAGGGCGACGGACGGGGGATGAAACTGGGCCTGTCGACGCCGCTAAAACGATTGGGCCATGTTCCCGTGGCACAGCAGCGTTTCCCTCGGGTTGATTGGGCGTTTTATTAGCACAGGAGCAGCAGCGCATCCAGTATAGTGATGGCGCATTGTGAGGCCAGGGGGAGGGGGGGGGCTGCCTTTGTTCGCGAGGAGCACGCGGGGATCCATGTGTCGGCCATGTAGGTTTTCCTTTTTTGCCTGTTTTCCTGTTTGCCCCGTGCATCACGTAGACGGGCATCCACATGGTTGTTGCGTACCGAGCGAGAAGCGCATTGCATGGAATCCTGAGCGAGACGGGGCCATATCCGAACTCATCAGGAGCCATCGCGTGCTTTTGGGGGGGCAGAAGGGTGGTCCCGATCACCCAGCCATGGGTGCGACCGCTGTCTTCTTGGCCGACGTGGATCCCAGGGATTTTAATTGATAGGAAAGAAAGTTCTCTATAACAGCGAATGACGACTGAGACGACCACTATGCAGCCCCTCAGGAAAAAAGACCGACCTCGTCATGGGGGGGAAAAAAAGAGGAGAGCTATCAAGACCACCAGATATGCAATGAGACAAAGAGCTGACCTCTGGCGTGCAAGGAAAAACAAAACACCAGCTGAGCACACGTCACTGAAAGCTACTGCATGACTCTTTCTGCAACACGCGTGCAGTCTGCTGGGTCCCGTCTGAGACTCGCGGTGATGCCGTGGTGCTGGCTGGCATTTATTGAATTGTAAATTGATCATGATTCCACCTTGAGGGTCCCCTTTCCCCCCCTTCTTGTATTTATTTATTTGTATTATTATTATTATCCTTCCTATTTCCAAAAAGAGTTTGTCTAGTATTAATATAATGGTTCCTCCCTCAGGTACGCATCAGCAAATTAACTGGGGGGGGTTTAAAATGGGATGAGATGGACACACACACACGCTCACAACACGTAGAGCACCTGTAATGTAGGTAGCAGAGTAGAAGAGCGCATTGATTTGCCTTGCTGCCGCCACCCCGTGTGGTGTGGTGAACAGGCCAAGCACAGCGACAGGCACACCCGCACCCGCCAACCGCAGACCCAGCCCAACCCGTGGGGACCTTGGTTGCTCGGGGCTAGCCTGGGCCGGGCCAAAAGGGGCGCTGGCATGAAAGCCCGTCTGGTGCGCCGTCCCCCTCTGAGTCCCTTGTCTGGCAGAGCAGCTGAAGTGGTGGTGGTGACCCTGGAAAAAAAAAAACCAAAGAAAAAAAAAAGTGAATGAGTGCCGTCGCTGACTGCAGCGTGTGGGCGCGCTCCCAGGCGGGGGCTCCACCGGGGGCGCAGACGACACGCCCACAAGGGCCAGGGAGATGGACGCCGCCCCCGGGAGGGTCCCCAGCGGTGGGTACAGCGCGTGCAGTAGGTGCGTCTTAGTGCACCATGCTCCCCCGCCAGGTGGTGCACCGTACCTGGCCCGCTACATGTACATTACCTGGGAGCTACCCGACTTCTTTAAGGGACCGCAACCATCTCGCATCCATCTCACCTTGCTCTTCGCAACTACACGTCTCTCCAGTCTTCAACCCGCGTTGCGACTTTTGCGCCTGCTATACTCTTGTGCTCTTTATTCCATTCTGTGATACCCCCAATATCTCTTCGGCTTCCGTATTTTTCGACACAATGAGCATCGACGCTTTCACCAACTCCACCATGAACCGCACCGACGAGGAGCTCGACGCCGACTGGCAGCCCAATGGCCGTCGCCCCCAATCGTTGGTCCCCCCTCACTCAGACCCCGTCATGGCGATGCCATGTCCAACAGAGAACAAAAAAAAAAAAACTCAATGGGATCGAGGACAATACTGACTTGGAATTCCCTCATAGTACTATTGCCCGCACCTTCTCCCAGGAGCTGATGGATATTTTCCGCATCGAAAACTCCCTCACCGACCTCGACCAGCAGGTCTCCGACAAGTATGGCTCTCCTTTCCCTTGCGCACTCTGCCCCCCCGCTCTGCTTCCTGGCTGGCCTTGCCTTGTCAGCCAGGCCCCCTTCTCGCACCAGATCAGCGTTGCCACCAGGAATTAATTGGCGCTCCCCTTGTTTTACTTAATTGCCTGATTATTACTGCTTGATTTATGCGGCGGCCCTGACAAGAGAAAAAAAACAGGAAGCGCTCCGTCAACAGAAACACCCAGGAGCTCGCGTCCCTTGAGAAGCGCCTCAAGGAGATGGAGGAGCGCCTGCAGCGCAACGGCACCAACAACTTCAGCCGCGCCCCGCTCCCCCAGGTCCAGCAGCAGAAGCAAGAGCAGCTCCAGCCCCTCGATGCCGCCGCCAAGGAGGACCAGAAGGCCCGCTCGCGCCCTGGAACCGCTCGCGCCGCCCAGCAGGCCCCTTCTGCCGGCAACATGCCCCCAACCCCGGGCGGCAGTGAAGGTGAATACTACATTGTCACCCGCGCTGATCTGAAATGACGACCCCCCCGCTGACTTTGGCTCTGCTCTCAAAGATGGTGACCACGAGTAATTCGTCTGTTTTATCCCGCTCTTTTATGTTTTATCATGGCTCTCGACCTGCTCAGTGCACCTGACCACGGCCACGGGACCGCCATTTGTTCTTATCCGACTTATCACCACACACACACACACATGATCGACCTTAGCAACGGCGCATTTGTTAGTTAGACGATGAAATCCAGGCATTCCCCACTGTACCCGCCACACCGCCCTTCACCCCCTTCCACCGCGCCGCACCGCATTGCGTCTCTGGCGGGCGCATTGCTTTGACACTTGGAGGCGTCGGAACCCACACGACACTTGTTCCCCCGTCTACGGCCGATTTTCTATCTTTTTTGGAATACGACAACTCTGCTGGACGGACACGAAATCTCAGCTCGCAAATCTTGACTGGGGCATCCCCGTGTTCTCTCATCCACGCTAGGGCAACTCGACCTTTTTAATCCTTTTGTTTTCTGGAGGGGAGTTCATGGGTGGCGGGATCGCATTGGTCAATACAGTCCTTCCCCCTGCCCCCTGGCCC
>NAGG01001669.1:0-12789 GCA_003031705.1 Calonectria naviculata
ATGCAGCCTCACACTTTTGAGCTATGGCCAGGCCAATATCTCCAAGTCCGACCACTCCCAGCGTCTTCCCAGTAGGGTCGACAGCCTTGGTGCCCAGATCGCGACTTTGCATCCAATCATTTCTGGCGCGCCACTGCGGAAAGGTCAAGAAACGGAAAGAATCCAGCACTAGAGACAATCCGGTGTTGGCGACGGCCTCGGTGCACGCGTTGGGCGTGTTGCAGTACCATATACCTCGTGCCGTGATGGCCTCTACATCAGACGCATCGTGGCCATGGCCGCTACAGCAGATGAGTTTGAGTGATGGCGGGAAATGAGGAACCACATCGGTCGCAAATGGGCGTTGCTGTGCGAGCGGGCCAGCCTTGAGCCAACCGTTGCGCAAAATTGCCACGATGTTTGAATAGGGCCCCTCGGGCTGCAAGCGCTCCTTAAACTGCTCAGTGGATTCACAGTCGTAGTAGATGAGATTAAAATTCTCCGACAGCGTTCGTCTACGAGCAACATCAACGCTTTGGACTGTGGAGTCGATCATGAGAATGTCGGGTTTTGTTGTCATCTTGTCTGTTTGGCAGTTCTGGCAGGGCTGAAATGGCGCAAGGAACCTTGATTATTGGTAAATCGACAAGTATTCTGAGAAAACTGATACAATGAGAAGGCCAAGGCCTATCGATTGGGCGCTACCTTTTCGCATATCAGACACCAACCATTGCGGATCGGCCGACCGGGTGACAAAAAAAGTGCAATTTTCCAAACCACTGGCTGACATGAACTAGATTGTCTATTACAGAAAACAGCCTACAATTTCACTTAATCAAATAATGAGCAATTTTCCACCAAACTATCTAACATGCACAGCCGAATCAACTCATCTTTCTGTCGCAAGACTCATGTGAATGCCCTGAGGACCATTGACCCTTTGATTTTGTCACCCGTTCCCGGCCAAGTCATCAACACGGCCAAGGGTCGGCTATCGCTTATCTAGACCCTTGGCCGGCCGGATCCACAGCTTCCTGCCGACGATTCATCACGCATTGACTTGTCCATGCCAAGTATAAGTGGAATTCGGTAGTGAACCGAACATGAGTCATCTTGGATGGGTGCGCTAAAATCGACTTGTATTCGAGTGATCTGACAAGGCTTGTGGCGCAAGGAGTAGATGCCGGGTCAAATAGCACCTTAATCCTAAAGCCTGAATTTTGCGGCATACGGGATTGTGAGGACGACGAGCCATTGCATCGGGTCTGGAATCAAGGGTTATTTATTTCAATCAATTCGCTAGATACTCAGTTGGAATATTTCAAACTATTCGTGGATTTTGAAGCACAGCATCATCGTGGACGAAATGCGATTTTTATTGTGCTTGTTTTTAGTATGTAAATGGCCACGAAACAAAGCTGCCATGTTTGGTTTGAGAGATAATAAATGGACGGCCATTTAGTAACAGCTACCTACGGCATTCCTTTTCTAACTACGGTTCCATTTAGCCGTGATTTTGACCAACATTGCCCTAATTTGCTGTTGCAGTGGCATTTCTCTGAGCGACACTGCCGTTTGTCGTCATCTGCCCTCTACCTGCAAACTTTTCTCCGATCTTAAAAGCTCCGATAATCTCTCTCTTCTTCTGTTTCTTTGGATCTTGACCATAGCCGCCTCCGCCGGGGGTAAGGATAATTATCCTATCCCCCGCATTCATATTCGTAGTAGCTTTCCCACCCAAGCTAATGGTTCGCGTCGTTCCATCGTCTGGATCGCGGCGGATCCACAGATTTAGGCCCCTCTTGCCCTCATCACCGCCGGCCATACCGTAAGGCGCAATGGCACGACGCTCCGACAAAATGGACACTTGCAGCGGTCGCCTGAATTCAATGTCTCTCACGCAACCATCGCCACCACGGTTCAATCCTGCGCCTCCACTTCCACGGCGAATAGAAAACTCGTGAAGAATAACGGGGTATCGACGCTCGAAGATTTCTGGGTCGGAGATTCGTGTATTGGTGACATGCGTGTGAACGCCGCTCTCGCCCTCCCAATCGGCACCGGCACCAGACCCTCCTGCAATGGTCTCGTAATATCCAAATCCCTTGACGACCTTGCCCGTCTCGGGATCCGTTCCACCATAGCCAAAGGTCAGATTGTTGCAGGTTCCTTGAGATGCTGCACAAGCCTGGAAGGCCTTGAAGATTAAGTCGACGATTCTCTGAGAAGTTTCAACATTGGAGCCAACGGTGGCAGCCTTAAGTGAGGGTGAAAGAATGGTGTTTTCGGGACGAATGAGCTTGATGGGAGCCAAGCAACCCTGATTTAAGGGAATGTCACTGGAAATCATCGACCGCAAGCAGTACTAATGAGAAGATTTAGTATGAAGCTGGGACAGTTCGGGATGTAGCCAACTTACCATGATGCCAGAGTACATGACTGCAGGGGGGCAGTTGAGATTTCCAAAGTGTTCGAACCCTGTTCCTTCAAAGTCAAACACAGCATCTCCCGTCTCACCATCGATGTTAATTCTCAGCGACAAAGGTGTACCGTCGTCAAGGTAATCTACGGCCTCCAAGTCCTGACCCTCAAAGCGTTTGGAGAATACTTTGAGCAGTGAGCGAACAGACTGAGCGGCGTTATTTTGGATAGCTTCCATATAAAATTGCACTACTGGCCAAGAGTAATCCTTCACCAATGCCGTGATTAATTGAATGCCACGGTTGTTTGCCGCAATGGCAGCCTTTAAATCAGCGATATTGTCCTTCAGCGTCCTGGTTCCGCTGCAGCCAGGGTACGACGCTGGAATATCGACAAGGATTTCATGGAGACCTTTCTCATCAAACACGCCCTCTTTGACCATTTTAAAAGTCTCTACAGCAACACCCTCTTGCCAAAGCTCGGTAGAATTTGGAGGCATGGAACCAGGCTGGATGCCACCAATATCAGCATGGTGCCCTCGATTTGCCACAAAGAAAAGAATCTTGGACGAATCATTTTCATCAAAAACTGGGGTCGTGACTGTAAGATCAGGCAGATGAGTCCCTCCGGCGCAGGGATGATTACTCAGAAGAACATCACCGGGCTTCAACTCTCCGGGCCCGTAGAGCTGGGCTTGGTACGCAACAGCATAGCTCATTGAGCCCAAGTGGCCTGGTATATGTGGAGCGTTGGCGACGAGGCCACCGTCCGCAGAGAAAACGGCACACGAAAAATCAAGACGCTCCTTGATGTTGACTGAAATGGATGTCTTCTGCATGGTTCGGCCCATTTGCTCTGCGACACTCATAAATCGGTGCCCAAACACGCTCAGCTGAACTGGGTCGACGGTTTCAGTAGCAATCTCGGGCTTTTCGACATCCAAGATTTCAAGCATAAGATGCTCAGACAAAACGACGGCGGCACTGGAGGGATCCACCACGACAGTTTGAGTTTTATCAACAATCATGGCTGGCCCCTCAATACGAACACCAGTTGGAAGATCACCAAGCAAGTAGAGCCCAGTCTCGGTCCATCCCCGGGATTCGAAATACACCTTCTTGATGGACTCTGGCTGGACCGGAGTTACTGGAGGCGATGCTTGTACCCTACGTAAATTTTCGAACGGATTTGCCAGCTTCAAGTCGGTACCCTTGCCGACGCTTCGAACTCGAACGTCATCCACGATTATTCCACGGGGCTGAGTAAAGCCAAACTCCTGTTGATGGCGGTCGCAAAAGGCTTGTCCGAATTCGGAAACAGGAACAGAATGTTGAATCATCAGGGCTGTATCGCTTCCTTGGTATCTCATATTCAAGAATCGTTCGTGTCTGATTTGATCTTCTTTGAAGCCCTGCGCTGCAAGGCCCTCCTTGCCCTGGACAAACAATCTATCAAATCGCTGTTGTATTCTACCAACAGCTTGATCCGAGAAGACAAGTGACTCTGGCTCCTGATTTTCAACGACAACATCTGCAAGAGCCATCCCGTAAGCGGACAGAATGCTCGAATACCGAGGGATGATGACGTGTCGGATGCCCAAATCTCGCGCAACAGCAACAGCATGCTGACCGCCCGCACCTCCAAAGCAGCCCAGGTTGTGGGCGGCTGTCTCAAATCCTCTGCCTTCACTCAGAGTTCGGATTGGTCTCGTCATGGTGGTATTTGCGACAGAAAGAAATCCCATGGCAACTTCTTCGGCGGTGAAGGCCGTGCTGCTCTCCTTACTTTGGTTGATAGCGTCTGTTAGTTCGGCAAACTTACTCTTGACGACGTCGAGATCCAGAGGCCTGGGAAAAAGATCTGGAATGATTCTTCCCAGAAAGTAATTTGCGTCTGTCACAGTGAGGGGCCCTCCACGTCCATAACAAGCAGGCCCGGGATTAGCGCCGGCACTGCCAGGACCGACCTTGAAGAGACCATTCTCCCATTTCAGAATAGAGCCACCACCGGCGGCCACAGTATTGATATCTAACTGGGGCGTCTGAATGGTCACTTCAGCGATGGTATTCTCAAAGATATGCTCAAGAGAACCGGCATACCGGGCCACATCGGTGCTAGTACCTCCCACTGCAAAACTGTTAGCTTCTTCTGGAAGATTTAGAAACCAGATGGACATCATAACTGACTGTCAAATCCCAAAACTGGCTTTCCGTCTTTATGGTCGTAGCAGGTCTTGGATAGCCCGATCACACCACCGGCCGGGCCACTCAGAACTCCGCGAAGTCCAGTAAAATTATCAAAAGCCGTTAGGCCACCATCGGATTGGTTCAGGAATAGCTTGTGGGCATTTTCGTCACGAAGTTGACCTTTGAAGCCCTTTCTAAAACTATCCAGATATTGGTCAGTTATTGGAGACAGGTAAGCATCCACAACAGCCGATTGACTTCTAGGCACAATCTTGGCCATCTTTTGCAGTTCCGAAGATACGGCGACTCTGAAGCCAAGCTCTCGTGCGACTTTTGCCACTCCAAGTTCATGCTCTTGAAAAGTGTAAGAGTGCATCATGGCCACAGCCAAGCTCCGATATCCCTTCTCCCACAGCTCCGAAAGGTCACGACGGACCTGCTCGTAATCTGGAGCCTTGATGATTCGAACTGCCTCGCCAGCAAAGCCTGTAGTTAAACACGAATCCGAGGTTACATCTATTGGCATCGGCTCCGGGTCTTCTGCAAACCCTTCAATGGTAACTCGCTCGTCGACTTCAACCACAGCCTCATATAATTTCTCCATGCGGCGCACGGATAAATCGAATATATGAGGTCGAGCTTGATTACCAATCTCCAAAATGTCGCGGAAGCCCTTTGTAATTACCAAAGCGACGCGCTCGCCTTTGCGCTCCAGCAGGGCGTTGGTGGCCACAGTGGTGCCCATTCGAATGAACTCGACGGGCCCGAGATCCAGAGATGTTCCTCGCGGAATTTTTTCATTGCCGGCAATTTCGAGGATTTGTCTAATACATTCCGTCGGGGCATCGTCATATTCATCTAGGCTTTGAGAAAGCACCTTGAGCACGAGCTCCTGCTGTGAATCTGGAAGCCATGCCCATGCGTCTGTAAAAGTGCCACCCCTGTCAATGGCAATGCGTATGCCTGGTGCTGCTGCTATCGTCATTTCGGTAATCGAATAGGTCTGTGTTGCAGGAAATGTGATGACAATAACTCGCTAAGTCTCCTAATTAACAGGGGCCCTTGGAGATATGTATCAGTTATTCCAACGATCGGCACCCCAATAACCAGCAGCCTTCGGGACTAACAGCCGACACGGATGCTTGCCGAGCATTTTGAACTGCCGGCGAATCACGACCCCGATAAGGCGCTGGCCGCAATCGAGTGGCCTTATCAAATCGCCAACTGTGGAGGTATGCGACACTGTTATCTTCCGGGATCATGATAAGTTCCATGTTCAACATCATATTGATTTAAGTTACCCCGCCGACTTATCAGTAGATTGAGTACCCAATATGGCAAGTAGACTGTCAGTCGGTGTGCCATGGGCTGCTTAGCACTCAATGTAGCTTAATAAATAGATCATTCATCCTGATAGTTTTATTTTCGCGTTGCGTGAACTCATTGGTTTATATCATCTTGCATAAATCGCGTGCTTGTGCACCACTCAAAAGCCTAAGATGGCCGCAGATGCGACACAGAATCTGCCTCCGGCGGTAAAGACTGGATCAACCTCCAACGAACCGCTACCACAAGACTATGAAAATGGAGCATTGAGCAGCTATATCGATCCTGTCAAAGAAAGGCGGATGATGAGAAAATTTGATGTGAATTTGCAGTCGCATGCATCAATAGGCTCAGGCTAACCCAATCATCTAGTTTTACGCTGTGACTGCCATGGGATTCCTGTACATGATGTCCAACTTAGATCGGAGCAATTTGGGTAACGCAAACATTGCCGGCTTGCCCCAAGAAATTGGTCTAGTTGGTAATCAATTTGGCACAGCAACGACCCTTCTGTATGTTAACACTACTTATAATGAATGGCGTAATAATCAGCTAATGATTGAAGCTTTGCAACTTATGTTCCCCTAGAAGGACCTGCTGCCATTCTTCTAAAGGTCATCGGTCCAAAATACTTAATGTCCATCTCCGCATTTTGCTGGGCGATGGCAACACTTGGCATGAGTGAGTGGCCACGGCTCTAGTCTAGACCGAATTTCTATTGACACACCCTAGGTTTTGTTCAGGATTGGAAAGGTCTATACGCCTGTCGGCTATTGATCGGACTATTCGAGGCCGGCCTCATCCCTTGCATCAATGTTTACATCGGCTGGATATACAAAAAGTCGGAACGAGGAAAGCGATCTTCTATGATCTTTGCATTTAGTGCCTTCTCCAGCGCTTTTGGTGGAATTCTCGCCTTCGGTCTCACGCAGATCCGAACTGGTGACTACACAGGTTGGAGATGGCTCTTTGCTATTGAAGGAGCCATGACTGTTATTGTTGTGCCATGCTTCTTGGCCGTTTTCCCCAAATCTCCCATGGACGCGTGGTTCCTGACGGCCGAAGAGAAGGTGATGATGCAGGCTCGCTATGATGCTGACCCATCCTGGGGCCACACGGACGAGTTTTCTTGGAATGAGTGCTTCAAGGCATTCCTGGATCCCAAGTGGTACGCATTCTTCGTCTACCAATTCGCTGTCGACATATCTTTGTATGGATTGACAACTTTCATGCCAGCCATTGTCAGTGGTCTCGGATACACGTCGGTTCATGCGAATCTCGTCACTGTCCCGATCTATATCTGCGCCCTAATCTTCTTTTTGATCATTGCATACTTTTCTGATCGACATGGAGTTAGAGGTCCTTATATTGCTGGATGCTTGATCTGCTTGATCATTGGATATGCCATATTGATTAGCGTTGATAACCTCAAGGTTCGATTCTTCGCTTGCTTTGGTGAGTAAACTTTTATCTATCAACTTGGCTGCAACCAACAACTAAATCATCTCAGTCGCTGCCCTCGGAATCTACCCAACTACAGGTCTTTCCCTCATGTGGCTTCAGGATAATGTTGCTAGGCATTACAAGCGAGCGACCATGGTCGGCTTCACGCTCTGCCTTGGAAATACTGCTGGCGTTGCTGTTGGACAGATTTTTACGACTGATACGTCCCCTCGATATATCCCTGGATTATCGATTGCCTTGGGCATGGCGGGTCTCGCGTTTTGCATTGTCATCGGCTTGATGGTTAGCTTCACTTTGGTTAATCGTAGGAGGGAGGCAAAACTCTTGGCTGCTGAACAGGCAGGGACGCCCATTGCGCCCAATCCCGACTTAGGTGATTACGATTTGCATTTCAGGTATACTATTTGAAGGAATTTACGGTTGAGTTATTCGATTGAGGTTCTGTCGGCCATCACACTATCAAGCGAAAGAGAAATAAACATCTCAAGGGAATATGTCGCATTGAACTTAGCATACCGAACTTCGTAGCGATTCATCAACGAAGGAAGTAGTACGTAACAGAAAGCCACCTGTGATACCCGATCCGCTTAGCCTCATGGTAGTAGTCTTCAAATCTAGGCAATCACTTCACTGTTCTCCTGTTCCCACATCTGTCTAATATTCTTCCTTAATATCTTTCCAGCGCCCATGCGAGGCACTGCGTCAATGAAGTGGACACCTCCTCTCAAGCGCTTATGATCGGGTACTTGAGCTTCGACATAGTCCACCAAGTCTACCTCCGCGACCTTACCCTTAGCTGGTGGGGCGAGCACAACATACGCTCGGGGAACTTCTGTGCCATCTTGTGGGATTCCGATAACAGCAGCATCAACAACGGCTGGGTGGGAAGTCAAAATAGCTTCAAGCTCAGCGGGAGGGACTTGAAGGGCTTGGTATTTTATCAATTCCTAGCCAAGTTAGACATTTTACTCCCAAAGGAAATGCACAAATCATTGGCACATACCTTCTTTCGGCCCACGACGAAAAGTTCATTGTCTCTCATTTCGAGAACATCACCAGTTCGAAGCCAGCTATCTTTTGTGAATGCTTCTTCGGTCGCTTTGGGGTTATTGTGATATCCTTGAAACACAATAGGACCCTTGATCAGTGCCTCTCCAGGCTGGCCCGAGGGGACATCGTTTTCATCGTCGTCTACCAATCTACTTCTAGTTAGGTCAATTCTTGGCATGCGTAGATTCAAACCCTCACCTCAAAAGGACGTTTGGTAGTGGGGTGCCTACACTGCCCATAGTGATAGGCTTTTGCGGACGCACAAACGTCGCTGAGGCGCTCGATTCGCTAAGCCCCCAAGTCTGTAGCAGATATGTATCGGGTCCCATTTTGCCCAACGCTGCTTGCTGCAACCCCGCGTCCATTGGTGCCCCGCCGCATGAAGCGATCACGAGGTGACGAAACTGATCCTGAACGGCCGGGTGTCTTACAATCGCTGACATGATCGGGGGTGCAGAGAACAATTCCGTGATTTTTATTTGGCCGCAATAAAGCAGAAAATCCGCAAAGTCAAACTTCCGCATCCAGTAAACAAGAGTGTTTTCAAGGAACCCATAAATAAAGGTTCCCACTATCGTGGAGGCATGAGAAGTAGGAAGGTAAGCCAGTGACCGAGACTGGAAATTGGGGTCCTTTTCTCTTTCCTTGTCAAATACGGGGCGGGTGACTGAAGATACAAGGAAAACCTCGGCCAGCAAGTTGGTGTGAGACATGAGAACACCTGATCCTATAAGCGAAGGAAACCCTTTCATGGGAAATTCAACCTACCTTTAGGAACGCCAGTAGTTCCAGACGAATACACAAGAGAAACTTTGCTCGTCTCCAGATCATGAGGATTGGTGATCCTTGGCCAGGTCAGGCCACCCTTGAAATCACATACAACGTCCCTATCGGCACTCTCAAGCTTGACTTCAGGTTGGCTGGTAAGTACAAGCACGTTCCTTTTCGGCAAACCCGAAGCCTCGGCCGCATCGACCGCCAGCTCCTCCAAGTCCCGACTACAAACCACTACTTTGGCGGAGTCATCCCTTATGCGCTGGACCAGCTCTTGCTTGGTGCATGTAGGGGGAGCGGCCCCATAGATACCCTCAGCTGCAACCACTCCGTAGAATATGCATGGTAGTGCTGATTGGCCCGTAGACAGTCCTATAACAACATCTTTGTTTGGACCCTCGGAACCAATCCCATAATTTTCACGAAGAAAGTATGCAAAGGCTTCCGTTAGCGCACGGGCTCGGGATTTAGTTATGTATCGGTCCGGATCAGTAGGGTCTGCATGGATTGGTGAATCTTCCTTTGCGAGGCAATATTTCGATTCTAACGGTCGTCAGTAAAAGACAGAGGGGGTAGCATTATCATGCCTACCAAACAAGAGGGTTAGCACATCGATATTGGGGAGATTTAAGTCGTTATTTGAACTAAACACTGTTTCTTTTACAGCAGTCATGATCACGGAGGGTTGCGAGCAAGCGGGTAAAGCTAAGATGGCGCGATAATCCGAAGCGGATCCAAATCGGTGCAATATCCAAGCTTATTCTTGGGTATTAAATGCTTGAACCAGAAAGATAATTGCCATCACTCCCTAAAATCCTCAGATCATTTTTGCAGAAATCACGCTCGTTATATAGCTCATCAAATTCCTATTGCTATGGGAGATGTCAGACTAGATTTGCACTTTTGTACACCTCCTAAGCAAATACCTTGTACAAAATGACGGCACATTGCGACGTGATAATTAGCCTTATGAGCGTCAAATACGATTGATAGGCTAAAATTGATCTTTTTTAAGCGATTGGACTTTTGCCCCGCAACCAAGACTGAAGCTGACCCGTGGGCGGCGCATATGCCTCCATTGGGATACGATATCAGCTGTTTTTGGCCGTCTCTCTGCAGGTGTTGTCGCAATGGTTTCCTTAACTGGCAAGATATTTCAATGCATATTATTCCCCATAATATAATAATTCACAGTCCGGCTGTCAAGCACAAGTGTGATATTGTTTGGGGCAACGTACATCGTACGAGGCTATTGCATCGCACCTATCACAGTAGTGGAAGCTGCAACATGAAAATAGTTTCCTCTCTAACATGGCTGTTGATTTGCAAATCTGAATCTTTACCGGTACCTGAATATGACGAGTGGAATGACCAGAGGAAATAGTTGCAGAGTCGAATTAGCAACTTCCCAAGCCTATCTCGAATAATGTGTCAATAATCTCCAACAGTAATCCTGGTTTTACCCAGTTGGGTTTCACTCTCCGTTTAAAAGCAATTCCAATTCCACTCATTGGCATTTCTCTCGTTCATAACCGATTTTCGTACCGATGGGAAGTCATCTCATAACACAGACAAGAAGAAAGAATATGGGCAATGTCTCAGTGACTATATGCGATTGAAACAAAACCAATAATTTCCAAAAGTGTCAATAGCTAGACTTCTCTCATGTATCTCTCCCGCGGAGGTTGTCAGTGTGCGTGATTTAACACTCCGACATTGGGGGCAGTTTTTTTCAGCTGAAACTCGCTCCCCCCACACAGCCATCATATCAGATTAACTCCACAGGTCTCAATAGGTATCTCGACGCCCAATAGAGGCGCTATCTATACAGAAAAAGCAAAATTATTTCTGCTCCATATTCAGATTTCGCGAGACACGGAATACAGTACTCATGGCGCCATGGCGACGGCCCTGATTAGCGCGTCCGCCAAGCGCCAAGTAGCCCCAGAACAGGAATAGTGGGAAAGCACAAAGAGCAGAAAAGCTTGATCACCCCGACCTCCTCTTTTTGTTTCCATCCATCTTTTTCCAGGGCGGGTCCGGGAATTATCGTGTCGCGGCCTTTGGGCGGATTACGCCAAGTCGCTTGGAAGGGTGTAAAACAAGTGGCGAGCGGCTCCGAGACTGGTTATGCGCCACTGCCCGCTAGCATGCCACCCACTTGCACTACCCAGCAGGAGTGGTCCGATTGGAGGGAAATAGGTTCAGGGGAAAGTATTAGCTGAGGTTTAGCGGAGAGCCATTACGCTGCCTTCTAGCTCCATCTCGACACGCAGCGTATGCATTTTGTTGGAAACGTCAGTATCGCAAAGTCGGGCAATAAAGAGGTGGATCAGCCTGGGATTAGATATCTAGAAGTTTCAGACAATCTTTTCACGGTTACAAAATATCGACTCAGCAAAGAATAAGATGGTCATATAAAACAAGTGAAAGGCATGCCGTATCCCCGGTCTAGAACCGTTCGGGGTGGCCGGCGTCATCTCCACCATCTGAACTGACCTAACAAGAGGCCTGTGGTGTGGCTTCGGGGCTAAGAACATGGTATAGATATCTTGCCGTGCCGGTTTATTTGGTTTTCGGGCAGAAGACGATATCTCTGCAACTTCTCAACGATTTGGACGATTGGCAAGGCTGATTTTCACTACTAGTCAACAGCATCCATCATCTATACCATGGTCAGAGTCTTCGGTACAGGGTCCAAACCCGTGAATGGTCCTGATGACCTGCTTGTATTGACACGCAACCAACTCTGGCAGGCTCTGGAGATGAAATCACGTCATCCAAGCAAGTTTGCACCAATTCTGGGGGAATGCAAGATCATCGGGGATAAAGAGGGCGTGATAGAACGCGAATGCACTGTCGATCTTGGAAAATGGGGCAAGCGACCAATGCATGAAACTATTACGACACATGGAAATCTCTGGGTTTGTCAAGCCTGAAAAGATTGCTCGTTAAAAGCCTGACTCACAATATGCAGATTCGATATGAACAGGCCGAAGGATCTGTGACCAACAATATTGTCTCATTCCATCCAACAGTCACCGATACTGATTTAATCCTGACCTATACCTTCGAATGGGATTTCCCATCCATCCCAGGTGGGACGCCGGAGCATCAAGAGTTAACGACATTTATGAGCGAGGTGAGACATCTGAATCTAAACTGGATGAATAAAACTGACCCCATAACAGATGGCAATCAAGGCTGTTGCCGGATCTATCAGTAGGGCGAGACAGATGGTGACAGAAGGGTTGATCAAGTAGGCAATTTAGAGTTGAGCTTCTAAGCGCATATAGCCCTTTCTTCTTATCATTTCCCATTGAAACGGAATGCTCAAAACACTTTCTCATACTGTCTATATGTAAATCAGTTCATATATCTATTGCAAATACTACATTTCCACCTGTATGGGTGAAATTCTATCTTTGCCCCTGACCAATAGGGCAGATTAAAGTCCGACATCATTCATTGAACGGGAGGCACTGAAAGATTGATACCGGGTCCTTAAAAAACAAGTCAATTGAATTACTGAAAAAATATCATCTCCTTTAATGGATATCAAGTTTCCTTATCTTCATGTGTAATCCTC
>NAGG01001670.1:0-13192 GCA_003031705.1 Calonectria naviculata
CCCAACTGATTAGTCGGGTCCCCAATCCTATGTCGTGAACCCACCCCCTCGCACTGCACCCCCAACCCATGCACCATCCATCGTCACCATCAACATGTCACACACGCACCCAGACGATCCTTCAGCGAAACGGAAAACATTCTGCCTGAATCCCTCCAGTTTACACCCCGTTCAGCCTATGCAAGACCAAACTATCTGTCGCCCGTGTTCCCCTGCCACCTCCTCTTCCTCCTCCTCTGCCTCCTCTTCTGCCTCCTCCTCCTCTTCTGCCCCTTCTCCCCTTCTCCCCCCCCCTGGGTCAACTAGTCCCCAGGCACCTTTTCCGAATCCGTTTACACGTGCATACGCTCGAGCACGCCCACAACCCAACCCCAACTACACTTAACCACCTCGAGGAACAGCCCGCGGCACCGTCCTCCCACGGGCGATGGCGGTTGCATCCTTGGCCGACATTTCGCGGGCGCTTCAGGACGGCCGCCCGTTCTCCGAGAGTCAAGCCGCCTATTCCGCTAGGCGTGTTATTATATACTACTGCTCTGCTATGTGGTAACAGGGGCCGCTCACGAGGTAGCAACGCCATGTCCCGTAGGTTGGTCTCGCCCGCACTCACATCTTGATGACACTCCATGTGCCGGCCCTGGTCCTGGTAACCCCCCCATGAAGCCGGCCGCCCCCGAGAGCCTGAACCCCTGCCTCCGCATCTTAATAACCAGCCATGACATGTCACATCATATTCTCACCCCGTCAAGACTGCCAGACTGCATGTGCTTGTTGTCTCACCAGCAATGTTAGGATTCTGCAGTGTTCGATTCCACGAAACAGAGGCATGGAGTAATATTTCCCTAACTACCTGATCTCAACCCCAACATCCATCCCCATGCATGCATGACATCGTCACACATGATAATTGAAATTCATTCAGCCCATGACAACCAATACTCCGATGCTAGGTGGACTCTGAAGCCTGTGAACACTTCCTGAGCAGAAACCGTGATCAAACTCCGCTCCCATATATATAAAAAAAAATTCAGGAAAAACAAAAAACATGACTGTAGGATAATACAATAGGGGGAAATACAACAGGATGGGAGGTAGCTCATGTACGCCAGAACCCCAAATGAGCCATGCCATCCGGCCGCCCAATCAACCATGCTCCAGTTACCTGGCCCAATGCCATCGAGATGCAACGCCAGAGAATATGAAAATAGCAAAATCATAAAAAAAAAAAATAAGGCCAGAAGAAATAGAAACCTCAAGGTCCCATTTGCTTCAAGTGCCAGACGCTCACCGAAGCGTCAAGTAAATATTATCCAACTCTTTGGGATATAGGACCTCAATAGGATTGTTGATCTGCCATCGTAAACCCTTGTCATCCCCACGTTCGTCGCCACCGTACACCACGCGATAGCCGTCGACCGGCCCAGCTTGCTGAGTGCCACGGTCTCGGATCAGGCGCAGCGTTCCCAGGCGTCCCTCGATGGCATCGCGGGCTCTTCCAGACTCTTCCCAGACAGCGCCCATCGAGTCAACAACTCCCAGGACCATCCTGACGTCTTCGATAACGTCGCTGAGGTGAGAAAACCGCCCGCTGGCAGTCAAGACATCAATAGCTTCCGTGGCCACCATTGCGGTTGTTGGTGGGAACGCGCTGGCCACATCTGGCCCGTTTCGATAGAACTGCAGGACGCCTTTGACAATTTCCAAGATGTTTGTAGAGTGTTCGTAACATCCTTGGATGTAGAGTGACGTCGCTTGAGGGGAGGATCGGCTGCCGTTAACACTGTGGCGGCTCAGCTTGATCATAGCATGATTATATAGCAGGTGCATGGTTAGGAATGGGCCCAGTTCCCCTGACACAGCTGCATATTCTACATTTACCGGAGAGAACGCCCATCTGTGGGGCAGCATCCGGTACCAATCTTGGATCTGTTTATTGACTCTGTGCAGCTCGGAGTCTACGTCGAGGAGCGTCGTGCGGCGAGCCATTCGATAGACGCGAGAAACTGCAGTAGCCCATATATGCACCATCTCGACGAGGCAGGCGGAAACTCCCACCTCTCTCTCGTTAATGTTGGTAAGATTCGAAACGTAGGGGTTGAAGATTGGCGAGGAGCTCTCGATCTCTCGCTCGAAGCTCTGTGAATCAGCAGGGAGCCGGGTGTAAATATCTTCAGCGTTAATCATGGCCGGTCGGTCTGGGAAGTAACCGTTGAGGCGCTCTAGCATAAATAACGACCAGAATGTTCTCCTTCTGGCCTCACGGTACCCTGCCTTGCTCATTCCGAAAGGATAAACCTTCATATTTGCCTCTGGCGACTCCTCAAGCTCAACGTTGAGCTTCAAGGCCATCATGGCGGTCATGGCTGCCGACATCATCTCGTTTGCGTCGGGCATTCGAAACATAGAGAGGTAGTATAGAGATAGGAGCAGTCTGCACTGCACCAACTGCAAGGAGTCTGCGGTAGACATGCGCTGGGCGTAGTGTGCCACCTGGGCGTACTCGAAGGCGATGGTTTTCGGTCCTCCGGACAGGGCAACACCAAGGGCCAAGATACTATAGAGGAGCATCAGGTCATCGGGGGATTTCTGTTGGTTCGGGTTCGTAACCCATGCCTGGAAGGGAGACTCTGGGATGAAACGCAAAATCCTGGTGCTGTCGATTCGTCCGAAAAAGTGTGCCAGTACTGTCTGGATAGATTGAGGGTCAGAGACCGAGGGATCGGAAGTCCAGGCTCGGTTCAACACGTCTTCGGCGATGCGAGGAAGTTCGGCAGTCTCTCGTTGAACAGAAAATTGGGCCCGAGATGGCTCAGGGGGAATCATCGGGGTTGCTGGTTCTCCAGCAGCAACGTAGCTGTCGTATCCCACTCGAAGTCGCTTGTGGGATCCAGTTTCTGGTGAGGGTTGACGCAAGGTGGTTCTTGGTGACACTGGCGAACTGGCGTTGCTTCCGGACACTCGCAGGTCGTTCTGTCTCGACGGCCCACTCAACTTGCGCATATCGTCCAACTCTGCAGGAGGTGTGGAAGGAGAAGTGTTGTGACCTCCTCGTGGACTAGATCGTCCGTTAGTCAACGTTCCAGAAAAAACATCCCCTTACTCCGATACTTACGCATTCTTAAATTTGCAGATTCGGCCAAACTTCTCGCACTGGAGGCACCGAGGATAATCTGGGTCACACTTGATTTTCTTCTCTCGGCAAGTAACGCAAGCGATTGCGAGACGCTTCCTGGGCTTCCCTGCCTTGGTAACTCCCCAGTGTGCATTTACTGCTTCGCCATCGATGACCGTCTTGCAGTGGCTACCATCGTCGTAGAAATAACACATGCCCTCGCCAGGGACCTCTGCTGCACGGACGAAGCGCGGGAGGAAGTGGGTTCCGGTCCAGATTTTGGGGCCCAAGCCATCCTTAGATGGGATGCCTTCCGAGGTAACAGTGCTCGTGGGCGTCGGTGGAGGGTTTGGCCTTTGTTCTGGGTAGCTAGAGGCTGGGCGATCCTTGGATCCAGGGAACTGCAGTCGAAATTGATCCTGAGGTGAGCGAAAGGAAGCATCTCCGGAACCTAGCGAATACTCGTGTCTGGTTGTGTCTTGTTGCATGGACCATTTTCCAGCCTGGGCATCCGATCGCGACACAGGGCGAGCATGCTCGCTCTCGCGATATCTGGGTGACTCAGGTCCAGAGAACGATCTTGGGACGCCATGGGATGAGTGCCTGTCTGCGGATTCAAATTTGGTGTCGTAAGAAGCTCGTGGGTGCGATACAGGAGGAGAAAGAGTCTGCGAGAAGTAAGAATTCGGGTGCTGTCTTTCGGTTGATGGCGCGTGAGAACGATCCAAGGGGGAAGTCGCAGAATAGGATCCCGGGCGGTCCGACACGGGCGAGTGAAGTGGTCGAACAGGTGGCGGAGGCCCGAATAGGCTGCTCAAAGATGGCAGTTGCTGTCGTGGTGTAGCTTGGCCGGCCGAGTTTGGGCGGTTATGGCCTCCCTCCACACTTTGATCTGCGGACATGTCGTTTTTCATGGGCTTCTCATGCCTAGGCATGGAAGAAGAAGTAAGTGCTGGCGATACCCAAGGCTGGTCGGCAGACTGCGACGAGCTAGAGGAAAATGATGAAGCGCCGGGGCTCACCAGCTCCGGAGGGGTATCTGGGAGAGCCAAGCGTGGATGAGAGTCTAAGACGGATAGGATCCCCATTGAGAGAGTTACTCGATGTGTCTCGAGCAGCAGCAGCAGAGCATATCTGGAATTCTAAACACCGTAGACGATGTGAGGTGGTGAACATCAGCCAACAACAACGGTCAGTGGGGAGGGGGAACCAGCTGAATAGATATCCCCTCGGATGGCACTACCGCACGAGCGTCGCTGATGCCCTGGGGTGTCTCCGGAGCTTTGCCAAGACAGGCCACAATGAAGGGACGGCGGAATCCCAATCCGGATAGTTGATACCAGGAAGACGCTGGTTAAGCAGAGGGAGGGGTGTGGTGTGCCAATCTTAACACGACCCAGACTGTCGGGAGGAGTCAGGACGACCAGGGGCGCCAGGGAGAGCGGAGACCAGTTCGGTTATGGAAAGAGTCGACTGGTGTTGGCAGACTTACAGGTGGATCAAGTGCGGAAAACGGGCAGGAAGGGAGAGCAGGGCAGGAGGACGATGTGACGAAGAGGATGGGAAGCTAGTGATATACCATCGCAGAGTACCAGAATGGGATGGATATGGCTAAAGCGGCAGCGCCGCCGCATCGCCCAGCGCAGCCAGACATGTCAGAGGCGAACGGGACGGGCTGGACTGGCCCTGATTAGATTTGCGAGACGCTCTGGTCCACGGCCACAGCCAAGCAGCAACAAGCCCACGGCCGCCACGCGAGTGCGAGCCCCAGGGCTGTCTTGGAGTGGTGCCGTCACCACACGTGTGGTGCGGTACGCATCTGTGGCCTTATTTGCATGGGATGGGATGAGATGGTATGGGCTTGGATGACTTGCGGATGCTAGCGCAGGCGTCGAGCGATCCCAACTCGCTGGCCATCGGCACCAACGGCAGGACGGGTACAAGATGGCGTGGACGCCAACCCAACGGCTCTGGGTCGGGGGACGGTTCAACTCACGTTCGATGGGGATCCCAGCTGCAGGCGCCATGGATGAGACATGGGTAGCCGGGCGCCGGGGACGGGGCCGGGTGGGCGTGCAGTCGCCGAAGTCTGGAGGGCGTGTGTGGCTGCACAGTGACGGCTGATGGATGACGGCCGGTGGGCGGTGGGAGTGGGCGGTGGACGGATCAGCAGTGCTCAAAGCCGCGAGCGAGACAAGCAAGCTCCGGGAGTCCTGAGTGGAGCAGCAGAAGGGTCAGAGTCAGGTCAGGCTGCCAGGGGGGCTGCTTTGCGTCAGCCAGATCCCTGATCCAGATTAGGAGACGGGAAGCCGGCCATCTCCCAGAGGAGGCGAGCAATGTCACGGAATATCACTCTGGCATCCGTGCAAGGTTACCTTGGGCCAGGACACTGACCAGTGGGCGCGGGCCGTGTACGGATATACAAGAGAACTTGGGGATGGGCGGGAGCCAAATCAAGACGGGAAGTCCCTTACGAAGCGGAGAGAGCGCATTGAGCGTGGATACTCTCCGCTCCAACTCCGTACCCGCAGTTGAGGGAGATCGATCCGTCCGGTGTCGAGCTTTTATTAGCAATGAGAACATGCGTGGGTGTGCGTGCGCGTGCGAGTGCGTATACGTCCATGTGCATATCCCAGCCCGTCCATCTCTCCGCATGTCGTCTGCCCGTTACAGGACACGGTCGCAGCCAACATCAAATCCGGCCAAGATTCGACAGAAACCTTGGCACCACCCAACAAGGAACCAAACCATCCAGTCGGGCAGTGAGTGTCATGGCCAGTCTCTGCGAGCCCAAAATGGACACAGGGACACCGAAGGATGGGATGGATGCCACCAATCCATGGCCGAGTGCCCTGCCATCACTATCGTGGATGGAACCGCGGGCGCCATGCATGTACCGGCAGGCAACAGGGTGGATTGGGGAACCCGGCAGAGTACCGTGCCATCGCTCGATGGCGGGAGTTGGCGCGGGGTTACACTTCATTCAGATAGATGAAGGACTGAACCTGTTTGGTAATAGACGAAGCAGTGAGTCAATACGAATAGCCCAGAGCAGAAAGCTCTTTGCCGGCAAGGGTGGGTAGGGAGTGTGGTCCGCGGACCAAAGCGCCACCGCAGGCGAAATTCAGATTGCCCAGTCTTCAAACTAGACATAGCCACGCAACTGGCACGGAGTCGGTAGCTTGGCTAATAAGAATCAGAGGTTCACAAGTGGCGTCGACGGCAGAGGTATTTCATGGCATTCTGGACCCCTGGGCCAAGGGTGTTGCGCTAAAAAGGGGACCATGTCGGCAGGTCTCCCATTCCCCTGGGTTCACTGGACGGCACTGCGGGACCAGCATCAGCCCAGGCTAGACGATGCTCACTGAGTAGACGAGAGCCATGGAGCTTTGTTGTACCGCCAGAACTGGAGATCTCGTATACCGGCCAATCAAATGCCTCAGAGGAGCTTTTAGGCCTGGATGGCTGATAGGTTGCCCGTTCCGCCAGCAGGCTGGGGTAAGGCGCTAGAAGCCAGGCAGGAAGCCTTCGGGCGTCCATGTCCCTGACACTGAGGCGATGCGATGCGATGTTTGTTTGATCGCTCCTTCGTTCTTTCGTTCGCCCAGCCGCCCGACCTTCGGTCCGTTGCATGACCCATACTTACACAGTGAGTGCCCAGGGGCCCCCCAATCCGGTGAACCACGGTCACGGCGGGAATAACGAGGACGGTAATGACCCGGTTTTAGTAGGGATATTGTGAGAATCCCGATAATCATGTCCGCTACAGTGGAGAAGATATGAGGTCCAGTCTCAGCGATTCAGCTGGTCCCAGTCCAGCACTCCCTCCAAAATCCGAATGGTATCCCCGAAGGGAGAGAGGCGGGGCGTCTCGACCAACAGAGGACAGGGCTGAACAAGTACCTGTATGCACTTGCCCTTTTACGTCGAGCTTCCGTGCTGGGATTCAGCAGTGAACCCTCGGGGCGGCATGTGTTAATCCCGGCTGGGCGGAACTGCTGGGGTCGACAGCTTGGCCGGCGGCCGAGCCCTGCCCGGAGTGTGGTGCTTTGATGATTTCCTGTATCCCAAATCTGGCGGGCTGCATCGCACTACCGCTGTCGAGGGTGCGGAATGCCAAACTGGCGACACCTTCTGGGACTTGGGGTTGCAAGGGTGGTGCTTCGAGGCGGCAAGGATGCCGTCCCTTTTGGCTCGGGCAGGCCGCTGTGTAACCTGGCAGATACCTACTTTGTCACCAGGAAGCGGCTGAAGTGGTCAAGCTGATCTGTATTCAGACACACCCGCGGCTTTGTGGCCGCCGTTTGGGGGTGCGAAGGCGTGGCTGCCAAGCCCATGTCGATCTCCACGTCGGAGCGATTGACTTGTTCACGTATCGCGCAGAGCCCACTGTGGAATCCGTGGGGAGATTTTGCTTTTCTTGCAGTGCCGGCCGCTACCTAAATTACTAGTCCCACGCGCATGACGTCTTGGCTGGGTGCGGCACATGGGCCTTAAAAGGGAATGGCATGGCACTATCGTCACGCCCGCCACGGCACTCGTATGATCTTTTGCCGCTAGCGCCTATGGGGCACCTCGCTTTTTCTGAGGCACTCACCAAGCAGACGACAGGGCCAGAGAGAGCACCTCGCTTTCCCAGACAATGGCAGTTTGGAGTTGAAGTACACCAGGAAGTCCTGAGTTGATGCATAGCTCCAAGAGATGAGCTTACGTTGCGCCATATACGGGAGCTAGCCCAGTATCAGCTTTTTAGTGCCCTTCGGGTGCTCCGTGCTGGTCGTGCTCGTTTTTTTTTTCTCATTACCACTAAGCATGGCTATCGGAGAAAACGAGTGAAAAAGGAGACAGGCCCAAGAGCTGCACGCACCGTAAGGTGCAGTATGTGGTGATAGCGTACCAGCGAGGCGGAATTTTCTACGGCCATGCACTCCCTTATGCACAGTACATCCGGCAACGGTACTTTCATACTCCGTTTTTTCTTTATCCGCACTTCCGTGCGAATCGCCTCGCCAGGCTCGTGCGGAAGAACTGGTTGTGGCCCTGGTGTCGGACTGATGGGAAAACATGTCTTTGATTTTGCGAACGCCACCAACTTACAGGAGCCAACTAGATCTCCGGTGATGCGCCAGGGTTGTCAATGATGTTAGGAGCGTAAAGTGGTGCGTGTACCGGTTTGCCCCCCCTTGGCTCACCCAGAGCCATTCTCTCAAATGCTTGTTTCCAACGCCTCGTTCGTGTGTACATGAGTGAGTACCTGCCTGACTGGGATTGAGCACCAACAACGGTGGGGTGAATGCGAGGTGGGCAATCACCACCAACATACAAAAATTCCTCGTAACTGCCACCCAATTTTCCGCCAAGGGACTTTGAGTTGGGGGTAGCAACACGTGGTAGCGGTTACCTCGTGTTGCAACGATACCCGGGTCTTCGGTCCAGCCCATTGCAGGCAAACGTACTCCACACACAACAACAAAAATTAAAACCTCGCACTATCTCGGTGGCAACAAGACATGATATGGAACCCCAGAAGGTGTCTCATACAGGTCCCCAAATCTGGACGTTGCAGAGCTTAACCGTCTCTCGGTCGCTTCTCGGCACGGCTCAGTTGCCGGACTGTGGGGCAGTAGCTCTTGATAACGTTCACGTGATGCCACTGTCCTCCACAATCGACAAGCTTCTCGCTTGGTACGGAATAATCCCATTAGACATGGTTCTTGTCCCCACGTACCCTGACAGAGAGGCACGGAAACAACAGTGTACCTGCCTGGCTAGTCTTTGGTCGGTTGCGGACAGCTAGACGGGTTGACTGGTCACTGCAGGGGTAGGGGATGACAAGATCGAAATTTAGATTTAGAATGCAGCTCAGATGAGCTGACAAGTTGTCGTCAGTCCAATTGAACATCCACGCCATGAACGAGAGCAGATACACCAACATAATCCACGTACGACGTTCGGGAACCTCGCTTTCTCTGAGTCGGGGGCCCGTGAGCAAGCGGCTGAGTGCTGCGTTCCCTGAAAGCGGATCACCAGTCGAAAGATTCAGGTGTACAGACGAAACTGCCTCGGCAACTCCTCTCATGCTGCGGCCACCTCAAGTGAGGCTGTCCATGTCCACGACCAACCAATACTCACTCCTCTGTTCCTCTAACCCCTCTACCCCAGATCCACTGTTATGCCGCCGTTGGGCGGATCTGGCATGACAACCTCAGCTCCTCGGCTTCCTGATCCAGCTTCATTTCCGACCCCAGCAGGAAACATGGACACTAGCGAAGACCCTGGCCTAGGGTCGCTCGGCCGAGTCCCCAGATGCCGTTTCCTGGTTTTCCCTACTCTCGCCTCGTACAACGGCTCCGAAGGCCATAACCATGGTTGGTCTTGACCGAATGAGCAGATAAACCCCTGGCACGGCGGGCGCTCACGGTTGGGATCAACAGTCAGACCAGATCGACCCACCGCGAATATTCGCTTGGTATGCTTCAGATCAGGGGCCCGTTGTCGACTTGCCAATGGACCACCGACACGCCCCATTGCCATGGACCGTCAATTCTTGGCCGGCCTGAGCTACCGACAAAATTCGGCTTGTAAACCAAAGAGGGGCTGCATCGGGTATTGATCCAAATCCCGCGTGTTCTGTCCAATTTTAGCGTGACCTCGGTCTTCTCGCTCAATCCAATGACATATCGAACATCAGCCAAACCTGACTGCCGCTGCAGGATCTTCACCCTAGTTGTAACAGTGCAGGTTGGACGGGTCTTCTCAGTGCCTAATAGATCCAATCAAGCCCGTAACGCCACATGTTAATGCCACCTGCTCCAGCTAAAATTTGTAAAACATGACGGCACTGGACGTTTCACAGAACAGATCCCCCCCTCCCGACACATTAAGTAAGCTTCCTCTAAGCAAGCGCTAAGATAGCGCCGGGATGTTCGGTCCAGCCTAGAACGTGGGCGCAGGGGATGGGCGTGTGAGATGGCTCCATCAAACGGCACATTTCAGACTCCCTGGGGTCGCCCCAAGCTCGGCAGCCGTGTTGTGTCCAGAATCCCCACACCGTTGGGGCTCTTCGGTCCCGACGGGAACGAGCGACGCATTGTGCTTGACTCGTCGCTCTCACGAACACACCAATCAGCTGCGACAACTTCCAAGCCAACTGACAGCAGGAACCCACAGACCGAGTCGCGACATCTGAATCCGAACGAACAGATTGAGATGCGGTTAGTCCACCAACCCATCAACGATACGCTCCGCCCGTCTCGGGGATCCGTGATCGAAACAGCGAGCATCATGCCCAACATAGAGGGACTGTTGGTCCCAAGCCGCATTGCCACCCAAAGGGCTCCGACGCATGTCTTGGGTGTTGGGCGCACTGTATCACCACAACTCGCATGATGGCTTGGGGGGGTCGGGACGGCCAGCCGGTAACAAATCAGAAGCGGCAGACCTGACTGAGTACGCACGATTGAGTACCATTTAGCAAAACTTCCATTGAGGTACGCTTCTCCGGGTAGCAGGTGTTCCGAAAAGATTCACTGACTTAGCCTCCCACTCAGAACGTATAAACGTCCATTTACGGACAGAGTTGGCCGATGGCTGCGGGTACAGCAGGGATTAATTAGATATTGTGTCAAGGCTCGGTATTGCGCTTTGCCAAGCTAACGGGCTACGGTGTTGCGAACCGTCTAAGCGCCATGCCCCATCCAGTCAGGGCATCAAAGCTCAGTCTAGCAGCTTGGGCCCTGTAATTAGATGTTATCTGTGGAAATGTGGTTTTTTTAGTGAGACGCACTGGAAGCCTTCTTCAGAAGGTGGGTTCGCTTGTGGCTGAGCAGTGACATCATGGTGATTGAAGGATTCCCGTTCGCTTCCACCCTTCGAAACAGGTGCATCGCGCCTACGCGTACGGCCCCGCCCGTTTGAAGGTCTACCCGTTGGCTCGAGAGCAAAGTTGGGGCAGTTTTATTATGCAAAAAATGGCGAGCAAAATCGTCTGACATGTTCCAAAATGCAGTTACGAGCGGTTTTCCCAAATGCATTTAGGTTCAAACTAGGATGGAAGAAGAGGGAGAGGAAGAGGAAAAGAGCACGAAAAAAAGGAAAGAAAAGAAAAAATACGAAACGTTGGATACGCGTATTCGGCATCTTTCTACATGTTACTAAGTGTTCAATCCCATTTGCTTGATCAAGGTTGAGCAGGGAAGTTGGATCTTCAGAGGTCCGAGCTTCATGACCTGCTTTCGTATTGATGAGACGGGCCATGGTCTGGTCCGGCAATTGCTTAGTAGTGCAAGCCCGGTCAAAGGGTATTACCGCGAGCGGCAAACGTCGATCTCGCAGCAGACGCTAAGCATTTGGCGTGAGAAATAACTGAATCTCGGTTATGCGGGGCATGCCATCGGCACTCCAGGACGGCAATGGAGAGCCCCGAGCGTTCGTTGCTATTCAATAATAGACTAGATGAACGGCCTCAACCGCGCGGCTTGTGACTTGACAAGGCAATGCCGAAGAACCGCCAGAGTCTCAAGAGTTGGTCGCATGAAAAGTCTCCGGAAATGAACCCCAGTTTTGCGCCCCAAGTCCTGACAGGGTTTTTTATTCGTCTCACGTCACACAAAAGATGTCATTCAGGTGAGCACAAACTAATTTTTCTCTCGGGTACGGGTGCCAGTGATACGACAACGGTGAGCATTCGCAAGAGCGTGAGGCAAATTTCATTAGCTTGCGTTGCCCTTATACAAAGTTTTTTTACTCTTGTTTTTCGCCCCAAGATTGGAGCTGGTCCATCTTGTCTTGGTTTGCCGATGGACGCCAGCCGTGTAGACGGATTTCCTATTCCGTCCAGCTACTTGGCAAGACTATTGGCAAAGGCGAGAAAGTCTCCGTCCTAGTATAACCCCACCAAAGCTGAAGGGGGATCAGGGTGTGCGCTTCCGGCACGCTTGGCGAGCATTAGTGAGCCATCAGCTCAGCGAACCCAGTCCAGGGTGTGAATGGATCCAGACCTGGGGGAATCCACACCCGTATTTTGAAGAACCCCAAGCTAGACGCCACGGGACTGGTTGTCACATCATCCGCTCAGAGCCTTGTCCACCTTATTGCCGGCCCTGGCTTGCAAATACCGCTCGATCTTGGCTCCAGTAAGCACTACCTACCGGCCGGCGGCCCTCTAAGCGCTTTCTCACATCCCTTTCTCCATGACTGGTTGAAGGATGAGGCGGACTGATATTCCCTCCAGATCGGCTGAACAGCCACTCCAAAACTAGGCACACGAAGCGCTGTCTCACCAACCAACACATTCCAATAAGCCTTGTTCAGTGCTGGCATGACCACATTGTGGGTTTTTTGGTTTTTTTTCTTCCCAAAGTTGGCGCTCAGCCGTACACCAACCAGCCTCTTCTCACAGGAGCGCTTGGTGTTGGCGGAGGGCGCTGCTGCTTCGTCGGTGCCCACTCGTGACCTACGCTAGGCTTCGTCAGCAAACCGAGACCACAAGTGGTCTCAGTTGAGGCTCGACGGCGGGCCCACGTGCCAAGAAGGCTTCTCGAAGGATGCCGAGAAGAGACAGAAGGGGTCTTATCAACCGCGTCCAGTCCCGCGTGGCATCCTAGGCATGCAAAAGCAAGCACGCCGGAATGGAACCCCGGTGCATTTGGAATGGACGGATAGAGAGTACGGGGGTGACATTGCACCGCATTGCTATTCTTAGGTGGGCTTTTGACATCTCTATGGCTGAATTATGGAGCACATTAACGGCAGGACACCAGCTGAAGACGTCACTAAGTCATCTCGAGTCGCCCGCCCTTGACCGGCCAGCCCAGTCCGGCCGAGTTCAGTATCGTTGCCCTCGAGCTCTGCCGGGCTGCTAGCCTGTTCTGTCAATACGTCGTGTATCGTATCGACAACGGTGCCCATCAGGGTAACCCTCAGCCCATTTGTTCGTGTCGGCAAGCAGTCAGGATCCGAGCATGGATGAGAGCGTGAGCTCCGATGGCGCGGACAGCAGAGCAGAATGCACTGTGATTGAAGGGTTAATTTCCAGGTGCTCCGAGGCGACCTGACACTTCGAGAAGCCCAATCGTGGGG
>NAGG01001673.1:0-11943 GCA_003031705.1 Calonectria naviculata
CGCTCGTCGGCCGACGAGCGCATGCTGTTCGAAGTCAACCGGGTCGGCGTGAATCTGGCCCAGCTTGTGAAGGCGTTACACTTCCGTCAGACGCCACTCGTGGGTGAGATTGAGGCGACCGTGGCAGACGTCCGCGGTATTCTGGACAGGTTGGCCGGCGATGGTTCCTGACATCGCCGGCACAGGTCATAGCTTCAAGGGTGCTATGGCCTATTATCTGCACGACAAGCAGGCGGATGCTCAGCTCTCCCATCTGTCGAGCAGCGAGCGGGTTGCGTGGACCGAAACTCGCAACCTTGCCACCGATGATATGCGGACGGCCGAGCGCGTCATGATCGCCACGGCTAAGCGGGCTGACGATCTGAAGCGCGAGGCCGGAATCGCTAACACAGGCCAGAAATCGAACGCCCATGTCTATGCCTACAGCCTGTCATGGCACCCATCCGAACGACCGACGCGGGACGAAATGGTGCGTGCGGCCGACGAGACCTTGAAGGTTCTCGGGGCCGATAACCGGCAAGCCGTCATCGTCGCCCATACCGACCGGGCGCATAGCCATGTGCATGTAATTGTCAACCGGGTGGACCCAAGCGATGGTCGGATGTTTGCGACCAGTAACGACCGGTTGAAGTTGTCGGATTGGGCTAACGAGTATGAGCGCAGGCGCGGCAACATCGTGACGCCGAAGCGCGAGAAGCGGCGGCAGCAGCGGCAGCAGCATAGCGACCGGCGGCAGCGCCGGGGTTATGCGGACCAGGCACGGGTCGCAGCGCAGGAGCGCGCCCACGATGCAGGGAGCCGGATTGCCAATCTAAAGGAGCTGTGCGCCGCCCAAGGGGTAAGACATCGTGGAGAATGGCGCGACTTGGCTGAAACCAGCAAAGCCGCTCGTAGCGCGATCTACGACCAGTTTCGGGCGAAAATCAAAGATACCGCCGCCCGTCACAAGGCAGAGGTCAAGCCGATCTGGCAAAGGCACTATCGGCAGCAGCGTGGCAAGTATCGCGGTTTCCAGAGCCGGGAGCAGAGCCTAGCGGGGCGGTTACTAAACGCATGGGAGTCAGCAAAGTATCTCAAGGAAAGAGGCCAGCTTGGCAAGCGTGGTGTGTTCGGTGAGACTGTGCGGCATGTGTTTTCGTCGGAAGCGCGCCAGCAGGTGTTCCAGCAGGTGCAGGAGATGACCCGCAAGGAACTGTCCACCCGCCTGAAAACTATCCTAGATCACGAGATTCAGGGGGTGCGGGCTGAGCGCGGGCAGGCGCTAGCGGCGCAACGCCAGAGTTACCAGACGCAGCGCGCCGCCCTGATTAAGCGGCAGGATGGTGAGCGGGAGAAGCTGAGCGAGGCATGGAAGGACCTGAAACTACCTAGGGAGCGCGCGGGCGGGCATAAGCCGTATTGGCACGGGGAACAGCACCGAAGCGGCTCAGAGGGCCCGGTAGGGTTCTTTGCCCGTAAAGACCATATCGAACGCCAGCAAGCCAGACCTCCATCAAAGGAGAATTTCTTTGTCCGCAAGGATCGGATCGAGCGGGAGCAGCGGGAAATACCACGCGTCAGGGGTAAGGATCGTGATCGCGACCGATAGGCAACAGGAGCAAAGGTGATGATGAGAGGACCGAAAGGCCCCGTGAAGGGCAACGACAAGACTATAGGGAAGGCTAAGGACAACGATAGCAAGTCGCTGGAGTGGAAACCGCTCCCTGTCTTTTCCGGCGGCACGAGAGAGCAGCGATCTTCAGCGCAGCCTCCGCTTGTGCCTGTTGTCGAGAAAAAGCCCCGCTTGCCATATCCTTATACGGCCGTCTTTGATCTGGTGGAGCGAAATCAGGAGCGGCGGGAGCGACAAGGCAAGGATCAGGCCGAGCGTGAAGACAGTGAGCGTGGCGAAATTCTGAAGGCGCTGGAAGCTGTTAACCGGGAGAAGATGACCGAAAACGAGGCTGAGAGGAACGCAGCAGCCCAAGAAGCGGACAGCGCCCATGCGGCGAAGATCGCGGATATCGACCGGCATTACGGCGAGGTTCAGGCCGAAAATTCCCGCCTCGACTATTTTGCGAACCGGGAAGCCATCGAGCGCCAGCAGGACGCGGCCGACAAAACGCCGACGCCAGACCGGCAACAGGACAATGGAGGATGGGACCGTGACCGCTAGTGCCAACGGTAGGCGGGCAGGTCAGGGCCTCGGAACGCACTCCCCCATAGTGCCGTAGTGGAGAGGCCCTGTCCTGATCGTCGGTCGGGTTCGCACCGCCGTTTCCTCACATGCATATTCAGGGTGACATCGCATGAAAAAGCTTCTTATCGCCGGGATCGTCTGTTGCGCCTCCTCCCCGGCATTGTCCGGAGAATTACCATTCAAGGGTGGTTGGTATGTTCCCAAAGCGATGCGCAGTACATGCGCCGATGCTAATTACCAAGCCTATGATTGGGTGCTGGCCTTCGACAGCGCGGCTGGAACTTTCGGTGACAGTGACGGCCGCTGCGAGGTGCGCCGGATCTCGTTCGACACAAGATCCGGCGTCTACCATACGGACTGGTTGTGCCGGTCTGCTGACGGCGACGGCACCGCCAGTATGACGATAGTAACGGATGGGCCGAGGGGGAAAATTCTCGCGATCAATGGCGCACCCTATGCGCGCTGCGAGGCGCTGTAGTAGGGCGGCTGTGGCACGATCAACACCAAAGAAACCCGCCCTTGCCCACTCACTACGGCGCTATGGAGAGCGCGTTCGCGGGCAAGAGCTACCCCTTATTTGAGGGTTTCCGCGAAGCGGCCCACGACAATTAGCGGAGCGACCCGAAGGGAATTGTCATAGTGGGTTGATAATTCTATTATCGACACCAGCCCGTCAGCATTTGGGGAGGTTGGGAAACTGGCTCTTTCGTCCGTACGCGTGAATCGTCTGAAAACCATTGCACAGGTGCAGGGCCAGAGCCGCCACGCCATGCGGCTAGATGAAATCTCACAGAAACGGCTCAGAGAGGGCGCTGAGGCCGGTGCCTGCCTCTCGTGGTCCAAAGATACGGAAAGCGATCCTCGCGACCTCCTGGCGGCTTTTAAGACCCATAAGCGGGAGACCGGAGCAGGTGAGCGGAAAGGCGCCCCGCTGATGCTGCAAGCCCTGTGTGTTGTCTCCCCGGAATGGATCGAGAAAACGGGCGGGCTGCATGATCCGGAGAACCCACGCAATATTGCCCTGTTCGAAGCGGCAAGGGCATGGGCTGAAGAATGGGCAGGCAAGGGCAGCGTCATCAATGCCCGCCTCGATCTGGATGAGCGCGGCGGCGGTGTCGTGGATGTTTGTATCTCCCCGGTACGCCTGTCGCGTGGAAAGCCACAGATCAGCACGAACAAGCCCCTGCAAGAGTTGAAGGCCGCCACCGGTGAGCGCAATGAGTTCGCCGCTCTGCAAACTTCATGGGCCGAATATGCTGCCATTCACCTCGACCCATCTATTCAGCGGGGCACCCGTAAGCAGATTACCAACCGTGAGCATGTTAGTCCGGAAACCTACGGCCAGATGAAGGATGATGCCCGGAAAGCTGCGCAGCAGGAATACGAGGCCCGCATGAAGCGTCTCGCACATCAGGAGGTTGATCTTGCCCTTGACCGGCAGAGGATACTTGATGATCGTCGAGCCCTTGATCGCGAGCGCATGGAGCTGCGAAAACGTACCGAGGCAACCAAAGCCACCTATGAGAAAGCCAAGAGCCTGCTTGCCAATGTCGAGGCGCTTGCGGCGACCATCCCGGCCGAAATGGTGAAAGCCTTCGAGACCCTGCGCAAGGTGACAGGCTCTTTGCTTCGTAAAGTCGGGTGGATGGATGATAAGTCGAGGTTTACGGCGTCATCGGAAATAACAATGGAACAGCAAACAGATTTAAAGACGGCTGCTCGCGTAATCCGATCCATGGTGCAAATTGATCAGGTTAAAGCCGAGATCGATGCAGAAGATGATTATGATAATGATGATGGTCCCGGCGGGCCGTAAAGCTAATGATGGCGCAGAGCGTACCACCTCTCAATTGAATCTGATGCAGATTCAAGATAGAATCCAACGTATAACAATAATAGGATTGTTCTGATGAGCGCATTCTCGAAGCTTTGTGGGAAAAAGAATCGCATTCCTTATGGGCAGAAGCCGAGTGTTTCGACGGAGAGGAAATTGAGCGCTATGGAAACAATCCATGAGCTCAATAGGAAAAACGCGGAATTCAATGAAGACATGTTGAAGCGCTCGTTTGATCAACAACCGCATCGCCAGTTTTTAGGGTCCACGACTAACGTGAGTAATCCATCTGTTATGGCCCAGCTCATGGCACAATCTGGTTCATTGAATCCCAAAGTAGCTTTTCAACTTGGTGCTCCTTGCGCACCCAATGGTAGTGGCAAGCTGGTCGGCATTGGTGGCTATAAAGGCTGAAAAAATTTTCTGCGTAGCCTAATTTTCTCTCGCGCAAGATCGCGGAATGTATCTCCCGCGATGTGAACATTGCACCAGATTCTTTAAATATCTCAGCAAAAACGTGGTGCGGTCTAGTTATGCTGCCGCCGATTGTAGCGGTCGAATAGGTGGCTGCTTATGCTGCATCGCCTGCCATAGATCGTAGTTCGCCTGCATTGCCAGCCATGCCCTTGCAGTACTCACCCCAGCCTGTTCCAGCCTTACGGCAAGATCAGGGCTGATCCCAGCTTTGCCATTCACGACGCGGGATAATGCGACTCGTGACATTGCGAGCCGTTCGGCCGCTTCTGTTACCGACAGACCGAGTTCGGCAATTACATCTTCCCGGAGGACTTCGCCTGGATGCGGAGGGTTGTGCATCATATTATCGGCTCCTTTCAGTGGTAATCTTGATAATCGATCAGCTCTACGCCAGTGTCCGTAAACCGAAACGTCACACGCCAATTTCCGTTCACCCATACAGACCAATGCCCTGCGAGATCGCCTTTCAGGGCATGCAGCTTGAACGATGGGACGCTCAATGCCTGCGGCCCGTCCGCAACATCCAACAGGCCAAGAATTCGCCCTAGTTTCTTCGCGTGCGCTGCTTGGATGCCTCGCGTTGACCCGGTGCGGTAGAAGGTTTCAAGGCCCTTGTGCCGAAAGCTGATAATCATATCATACTGTATCGTGTAACGATACGGGGCGCAAGGTGTTTTCGGAGTCTTTGGATAGCGAGTGATTCATATTCCATCAGCATCCGGGAGTTGGCGTAGAAATTCTTATGCTTGTTACATCATGGGTTTTAGTCGCGTCGGCCGTGGATGTCGCGTAATTCCTGAAATCTGCACCACGTCCGCAGCAGCCAGAAATCCGGGCCGCGATGTGTCGCAAAAGTCAGTCGCGTAAGTTCGACTTTCGCACATGACTTTTGCGACAGAATTCTCTCTGAAAAATCAGCGCCGCCGCTTTTGTCGCGAAACTTAGGAATTTTGCGACAGGTAGACCATCCAGCAGAATCGATTGGCCAGCGTGGCAGCTAGTATGATCGATCGACCCGCTGAAACCGGCGCACAAGATATGCTGACACAGCATCTAGCAGTTCAGGAGCCGTGATGACCCGGATATCGTCGCGGGCCACAAATGGTCCGAAAATCATGACCTTCTGAAAATTATCCGCGTAGGATCGCGCGCGGCAATAAGCACCAAAACCCTCGAAGTGGTAATCCAAGTAGTTGTAGTGGTAGAGCTGCTGGCCATCCTCCCACGCCTCTTCGACGGCATGTTCAATGGCGGAAGGGCTGATCAAATCCCTAAAACCCTCCACCATGATCGCACCTCCACTAGCCCAATTCGCTTACCACGAGCGTCAGCTTATTCACTGGATGATCGAGAAGCAGACTGTCAACAAGCCACCCCAAATAGTCCGTACAGTGTCGCACAAATGCCGAAACTTCCGACAGTCGCAGAATAGGTATTTTCGCGACGGATTGCACGCGGTAGATTTGGGTGGTGAACATAATAGCGGAAGCCCTGCCCTATGATGATTGGATATGCGCGTGTTTCAACCGATGGTCAGACCATCGATCAGCAGAGAGCGGCGTTGCAAGCGGCTGGTTGCAAGCGGGTGTTCGAGGAAAAGGCATCCGGCGCGCAGCGTGACCGTCCCGAGATAGCGAAGATGTTGGACCATTTGCAGCCGGGTAATGTGTTGACGGTGACGCGGCTTGATCGTCTTGCTCGATCAACGCGCGACCTTCTCGACATTGCCGAGCGGATCAGCCAAGCCGAGGCTGGTTTGCGTTCACTGGCCGAACCGTGGGCCGACACGACGACACCGGCCGGACGTATGGTACTAACATTCTTCGCTGGCGTTGCTGAGTTCGAACGCAGCTTGATCCATGAGCGGACGAGTGCTGGCCGAGTCGTCGCCAGAGCAAAAGGCGTGCGCTTCGGCCGTCCCCCTGCCCTCTCAGCCGAACAGATCGCGCATGCCCGTCAGCTAATTCACGATAATAAAAAGTTGCCCGAAGTTGCACAGCTCCTAAAGGTGCACCGTTCCACTCTTTACCGGGCGCTAGCGGGGTCCTAAAGGACGAGATTTCCGGCCCTTAACATTAAGGGGTTGCAGAATCGCACAAATCACCGCTTACTGCTAAGTATGAAGCGCGATACTGAAAAGATTCGGAAGGATGTTGCCGCCCATCGGGCGCGGCAGATCGCGGCCGGTCGTATAGCGCTAACTACCTATGTTCCGACCGATCTTCTCCATGAGATTGATCAGATCAAGGAGCAACGGGGCGTGAATGGGCGCGCCCCGATCATTGAAGAAGCTTTGAGGTTCTATATCGAGAACGCACCGAGGGCATAAATGAAAAACCCCTCGCCGGTGGAACGGCTAGGGGTTTTCGGATTACGGGCACGGCTATATTAGAACCGCCTCAACAGCTCCTAATATAGCCGCTCACATGTGAGCCTGCAAGACATGAGTCTTGCCGGAATGCAGATTCTTTGTCCGCTGTCCATGCCCTCCAAACGGAGGACGAAGGATGATGTTTGCACAGATAGGGGCCGTGCTTACTGGAGCACCGGTCGAGCATGAGCGTACACCTGTTCGAAGACAATCGCGCGCAGCGGGACGATGTGAGGGCGTATTCTGGCGACGGACGAACCGGCAGGAAGTCCGCCAGATCGTGCTAGCGGCGCGGCGCTATGAGTTAGCATGCCGAGAACCTGGCTCCCGCAATGGCCCCCTTGGAGGGGTTGCTATTGAGGTGTTGGAGCTGTTCGCCAATCTGGTAAATTTCCGCACCGGCAGGCTCGACCCGTCGATAGATTTCCTCATGCTCAAGCTGCGTCGTTCGCGTGACGCCATTGTGCGCGCTCTCAAGGCGCTGCGCACGCATGGCTTCCTCGACTGGCTGCGTCGTTATGTGCCGACCGGAAACGAGGGACGCGGGCCACAGGTCCAGCAGACCAGCAACGCTTATAGGCTGTCACTTCCTGCCCGTGCGCGTCAGTTCCTTGGCCGGTTTGGCGTTACCCCTCCCCCTCCTGACGATCATTTGCAGGCTGTGGCCGAGCGCGGGGCCGAGATAGAAGCTCATCGGGCGAGCTTGCCTATGGACGAACTGGCCCTGTTCGACTTGGGCGACAATCCCTTGGGGCATGCGCTCGCCAAGCTAGCGAGATCGATCAAACAACGTGAGTCCGCCAGACAGACTGAATCCCCATCTGGTTCTAATATAATTAGCCAAACATAAGCGGTCGCCGCTGTTCGGGCCTCTCCCGAGGCCCTGCGGCGGTTCCGGCCCGCGTATAATGCGGGCCGGTGCGGCACCCTTAGAGCCTGAAACCGCAACGTTAGCGCTCGCGGCTACCGACGCATGGGCTTTCGAGAGAAAGTAGGCGGAGAGGCTTGCTCTAAAACTTCAAATGAGTTTATGAGTGTAAGCGTGTTTACTCAAATGCTCTTATGCTATACACTCACTTGAGTAAAAGCACATTTCATCAAGATTAGGAGCTTCGGCCGTGCATGTGATCGCCGTTTTAAACCAGAAGGGAGGCGCGGGAAAAACCACCATCGCCACCCATCTAGCCCGCGCCTTGCAGATCGGCGGCGCGGACGTGCTGTTGATCGATTCCGATCCACAGGGTAGCGCCCGCGATTGGGCGGCTGTGCGCGAGGAACAGCCGCTGTCCGTGGTCGGGATCGACCGGCCAACGATAGAGCGCGACCTGAAAAACATCGCCCGCAAGGATTTCGTCGTCATCGACGGAGCGCCGCAAGCGGCCGATCTCGCCGTATCGGCCATCAAGGCGGCGAACTTTATCCTGATCCCGGTCCAGCCCTCGCCCTACGACATTTGGGCGACGGCCGATCTTGTCGATCTGGTGAAACAGCGCATTGAGGTCACAGACGGAAAACTGCGTGCCGCATTCGTTGTCTCCCGCGCGATCAAGGGAACGAAGATCGGCGGCGAGATCACTGAGGCCCTGAACGGCTACGGCCTGCCGGTTTTAGCAACCCGGATCACGCAGCGCGTCGGCTATCCCGGTTCCGCTGCGGCCGGATCGACCGTCCTCGATCTGGAACCAGACAGCGAAGCGGCTCGCGAAATCATCGCGCTGGCCGACGAAGTTAAGCAAATCCTCAATTGAGTAGATAAGGAGAACATCAAATGAGTGAAGAAAAGCGCGGCATGCTTAGCGCCGGTCGTCCGAGCAATGTTCGCAAGTCCGCCACTCTCGCCAGCCTTTCGGACAAAGGCAGCACGGTGCGGGTGAATTTTGATTTGGACCGCGATGAGCATAAGCGCCTCAAGCTAATGGCCGTTGAGCAGGGTCGCACTGTTACCGAGATATTGAGGGAACTTGTGTCTCAGTTACTCAAGTAAGTGAGTGAGTGGATGTTCATTTGAGATCGGATAAATGTCGAAAGAAATCAGTAAGCTATTGAGCCATGTGCTTCGCCACGCGCCTGAACGGCTTGGGATCACACTCGATGCTAACGGCTGGACGCCAGTAGAGGCGTTGATTGCGAAGGCTCGAAAAGCTGGTTTCAAGGTGGATCGGGTGATCCTCGAAACGGTTGTGGCCGAGAACGACAAGCAGCGTTTTACTCTGTCAGAGGACGGCCAATTTATCCGAGCAGCACAGGGACATTCCCTTACTATCGATCTTGGTCTTGCGGCGAGCGAGCCTCCGGAAACCCTGTTTCATGGCACGGCTCGGGATAACCTCGATGCGATCTTTGCGGAGGGGCTGAAAGCGGGCAGGCGGCAGCATGTTCACCTGTCACTCAATGAGGAAACCGCTATCAAAGTTGGAAGCCGCCACGGTAAACCCGTGGTGCTGCGTATTGCTACGGGCCGCATGCATGCGGATGGTTTCGCCTTCTGGCAGGCCGATAATGGGGTATGGCTTACAGATCATGTTCCCCCTGCATATCTCGGATTCTGATATGTTGAGGGTTCCGAACAGCGTTTTTATTTGGTCTTTATATGTTTCTCTAATGGGACACCGCGTATATGTGCCAGCAGAAATTGGCGGTTAGATGTAGCTCGCCCCGATCTCAAAATGCGATTCCGTCCCGATCCTGTGGTTCGCCATCTTGTGCAGCGGTTTGAAGACGGCGCGTACCTTTTTGCCGAATCCGCTTGGGCAGCTGGGCCACGTCGCACATAAGCCCAATATCATCGCTGGCAACATCGAGCATCTTGGATAGCCGGTCTCTTTCCCCGAGAGACAGCAGCACCATAGCGAGGACACCGAGGGCAACTCCGCTATCGCCTTTTTCAAGGCGTCGGATCGTTGCGACGTTAACGCCCGCGCCGTCAGCAAGCCGCTGTTGGGTGAAGCGCCGTTTTTTTCGGGCGATAGCTATATCGTTACCGAGCTTGCGCAACTCAGCATCCATACGCAGGGAGGGAACGCGGATATGTTTCATAATAGTTTATATATACCATTTTATAAGATAATAATACCATATATATAGCGCATTAAATGGGTTAGCTCATTTGAGTGTTTATATATTTGAGTAATTGTATCTGCACATTGCTCGCTTGCACTACCCGCGAGCGCGGTCGTATCCACAATGATGATCGGGTTTGCTTGCAGTCGTAGGGCATTACCTCCCCTCGTATGGTTGAATTGTTGTCCGTCGCACGATGTCATCACCGGAGAACTTTACATAAGCTGTGAGATCAGGCAGGGAAGTTATATCCTCAGGTGTCACTATACGCTCTCGGATTTCTTGATATGACGTTGTTGAGCCACCTTTCAACAGTTCCGTTGAGTACGTATCACTGGTCGAGCTAACAAGCTTCTTGGCTTCGCCTAGATACTTTGATTGCCGCTCTGCGATCTCTGCGCTATTGGCGCGCAGAATAACTTTGTTTGACAGATTGTTGAGCAAAGTTTCCGCTCGGTTAGGGCCATAAATATGGCGCAACTGATGGAAATCCTGCAAACCGACGACGACGCGGAATCCGGTCTTGCGCAGTTCTGTAACACCGGTAAGTAGGGCCGGGATTTCCCCGAGGCCGGAAAGCTCGTCGATGATGATCCATGTTTTGAGAGGCGATGCTCCACCGTCGCAGGCAGCGATAATCATCTGATCGAGCCATGCCGAGATGAGGTTTTTCATTTCAGCGAGGTTGCGCTTGCGGTAGGGGATGAAAATCGAGGGCCGCTCGCCCTTGATGTCTACCCAATCGCGTATCGAGAAGCCGCCTTCCTTGAGGAAGGGCCAGAATTTCAGGGTCTCAATAAATGACATTCGCACGGAATTCAGGCCGCGCTCGTTGTCGGCCAGCGATGCGGCCGGGGTGCCTGAGATCAGTGGCCGAATGATCTCAGGAGAGGCAGAGGTCAGCAGTTCGAACAGTTCAGTGTTGCTGAAGGGGCGACCGGCTTCCTTGCAGGCTAGCCAATAATTACGGGAGACAGCGGCAAACATGGCGCGGGCCATGGCATGCCATTCTGCGCTATCGCCGGAACCTTCCCCGACAAATGACGACGCAAGCCCCGCCCAGTCGGCCGCGTTATGCACTTCGTTGGTGGGAAACCAACCGGGGGAGCGTTCATCAAACGGCGACAAGATCACATCGCCGGGTTGGCCTAGGGTATCGTAAAGATCGTAATTGGAATCGACTACTACCACGGCATCACCGCGTTTTCTGACTGCATCGATCCACGTCTTGAGAATCTGCGTTTTGCCTGTTCCGGTTGCGCCCTCAATAACCGTATGCAGCGGCTCCTTGGCAGGCGGCATGTGTATATTCCCGATGGGAACCGCGTTCGGCTCACTCGCGTCTGGGGTTTCAATATGCTTGAGAGTGTTTCCGCCAATCTGGACTTTGTGGATAGGGGAGTAATCGACGTTCGCTAGAATTTTTCGTAGGGCACGAAAGATACCGATGCAGCTACCTATAAAAATGGGGAAGCACACATAAAACCAGAAGCTACTCCCACGGTTTCCTGAATTAAAAAGCGTGCCAGTCATCCCTATGATGAACGCCACAAACAGCAGAATAAGGATGCCAATTTGAGTAAATATCTGCGTTTGCTTTGGTTGATCTTTCGAGTTCTGCATCCTCGTTTCCTTCTATAGATGGTCACACCACTGCTTGCATTGACGGTGATGCCGATTAGCACCATATTACCCCTTGTATGTTGAGTAACAAGCTATGTTTTTGGTATCCAAAAACGCTTGTTGGGGGAAACCCCCAAAGGCCCCCAAGACCGGGGCAAGGCCCCGGAAGGAGTGCGGCTTGACCGATGAGAACACGAGTAAGCGAGCGGGTGGACGCCCCCGAAAAGCAGTGGCCGAGCAGCGCACCGAGCGGCTTTCCGGCATCCGTCTAACCATGGCTGAGCGTGCTCACGTCGAGGCGCAGGCCGCGCTCGCCGGGGTTTCTGTCGTGGAGTTCTGTCGTCGTGCCATTCTCGGCGTCCGGATCGGGCCGCGCCGCTCGTCGGCCGACGAGCGCAT
>NAGG01001674.1:0-12773 GCA_003031705.1 Calonectria naviculata
ACCCACTTCTTTTCCCGCCTCGCACCTTGGCTCCTTCGTTGCCGCACGCCCTCCCACCACGAAGCCCATCCTCCGCAACCCACCCTTCCGGCCTGGCTGCCCTGACAGCATCCGCCCGAAAAAAAATAAAAAGGTTCGAGACCCAGTTCTCCACTCTGCACCCTTCCCCAAACACCACCTCGAGAGGGACCTGCCACGAGCCTCATCCACCTTCGAGAACCTCACCTGCGGAGCTTTGCAACTGCACTGCACTTGAGTGATAGCTTGTTTGCATCTTCATCTCGCAAACTCGCCTTTTCTACTTGTCACTGTCGGCAATCTCAACTTGATCTTGTCCAACCTTGGCTGTCAAGCTCAGTTTTTGCTGCCTACTGGATTCTTGTGTGCGTCGCGACCTCAACACCACGGCCCCCATTTCGGAGCGCGTCAACTAAGAGTAGTATGGACGGTTCGCAGTATCCCACCAATGGTGTAAACACGACGTCTGGTCAGACTTATCCTTCGCCCACCGCCATCTCCCCCAACCAGCTGCAAACCGGTTCTCCTCTCCCTCAAACTCTTCCACCTCTGCAACCTCCAGCCTCAGCCATGCAGCCTCTCTACGGTAGCCACCCTCACACGCCGCGTACACCGGGAACTCCCAACACGCCTGGCTCGACTTCAAACCTTCCTAGCTACCAGCAGACTTCCCAGCCTGCTGCGCGTGGTGGTCTATACTCAATGCCCCAGCAGAGTCAGTATCCTCCTCCTCAGGCTTATGGTACCTCGGCCATGATGCCTCAAGCCACCACGACTGCGTCGCACCCTCAGCCGATTGCCCCAGCTCCCGTTGGTGGTCGAGGTCCTCCTGTGTTGCGCCCAATGCCACCCGGCGGGATCATGTCCCAGCCCGGCGTTTCTTCGCCCTACGGACCAGGCTCGCTGATGCAGCCGACCTCTGTTCTCCAGGATGGTGAGCAGCCAACTCATGTTGTGGGTTCTCAGGGTCGTCGTGGTATCTTGCCCAGCGCTCCTGGTCGACCCGCAGCTCCCGCTGCTGGCACAGGCGCCAAGAGCACCGTGATTCCCGTGAAAGACGCTGATGGCAAGTTCCCTTGCCCCCACTGCACAAAGACATACCTTCACGCAAAGCATCTCAAGCGCCACCTCCTCCGACGTAAGTGTAGTTTTCGGCTTTACGAGCCGTGTTGATGCGCTGACCTGGATTTTAGACACCGGCGACCGCCCCTACATGTGTGTGCTCTGCCGCGATACGTTTTCTCGAAGTGACATTCTCAAGCGCCACTTCCAAAAGTGCTCCATCCGCCGTGGAAACCCCACCGGCGCTAGTCACTTGTCCCACCCTCAAGCTCACGTTAAGAAGAATGCTCAGGCTCAAAAGGCTGCAGGCCTTGCTCACGAAGGTGACCTGAACCATCTCAACGGTCTTAACAACATGCCAGGCGACAACATGGTCCATCCTTTCGGCATGGTTCCCGTGTCGGACGGTATGAACAGCATGGCAGGCGACCAGAGCCAGTTGTCTCGGTCCAGCTCGCTTGGACGTCTCGACAACGGTAACCCTGCTGACCGCCGCAACATGGGCGGACCCGTCATGGGCAACTCGCAGCCTTACGGTACCGACGTTTCGAGCTCTATGAGCAACCAGCAGCTGCCTGGCTACAGCATGCCCCCGGGCCAGAACGGAATGCCCATGTATGGCGGCTCAAACACAAACCAACAATCTGGCCTTGATTGGTCTCAGATGTTCCAGGCTGGTGCGCATCAAACCTACGTCAACACCTCTTTCAATCCTAATCTTGGACAGACGCAGATCGGAACCAAAACCGAACCTAACGCCGTGCCCGGAACGACAGGCGCCAGCGCCAGCGACCCTCTAACATCGAGTTGGGGGACGCCAACCAACCAAAATCCATATAACCAACTCTCAGATCAGATCCTAAATTTCTTTTATCCTCCTAACCAGGCGATTGATCCCTCTAGCGCAGGGATAAATCTTTATTTTTCACCCGACAATATTAAAAACTTTCTGGACAAGTACACCCACTTCCACGTTCACGTACCGATTCTCCATGTCGCCACTTTGAAGATCACCGAATCATACACGGGCTTGCTCGCAGCCATGTGTTGTATCGGTGCTTGTTATTCTGACTGTGTTACACCAGCAAATGTTCGTGAAATGATGGATTTCCTACGTGTCGCTCTCGACCGTGATAGCAGTATCATGTCGGGTGCAGAGTTGCAAGACTCAAGACCGAGGAACGCCTCTCGAACTGACATTGAAGAATTGCAGGCTGTGATGCTGCTGTGCATACTGATGGTTTGGAACGGAACTCCTGAGCAACGCGAGGGAGCTCGACATATCCATCCTCTTACTGTGTCAACTGCTCGCAAATTTAACCTGCTTGTGCCATCAGATGAGCTCTCTCTTAGGTCACCCTTGCATCAAAGCCATTCCGTGGCCACCGGTTTGAGGTCTGATAATTTCAACTGGGAGGCATGGGTTGACCAAGAAAGGCGAATCCGGTTGTTGTATGGCATTTTTCTGTGCGATGCGGCAATGGGGTTATATTTCAACACACGGCCCCTCTTGGATCCGTTGGAAATGTGCCTGTCTCTTCCTGCTGATGATGCAGCGTGGGATGCTGATACCGCTGACCTTTGCGCTGCTGCTCTAGGTCTTTGTGGCCCTGATGCGGCCAGAGAAGCGAATCCCTACGGCACACAGCGATCCAGGCAGCCTGCACTGGATCGGGTGATAAAAGCTCTTCTTCATAGTTCATACGATGTTCAACCTGGGAGCACAAACTTGTACGGCAAGTTTATTATCATACATGGTATCATTGTCTTGATATACCGTGCCCATCTTGAGGGGAATGCGGCTCAAATTTTCAATTACGGGACTCCACCCCCTGACGATTGGATGATCCCCACTGGAACCCACAGCGGCAAGGATTCTCCGGTGAATGGGGTGGGTGTAAATAATGACCCGCAGAGCCTCCAGACATTCGGTGTGGCATTGGAGAAGTTTAAAGCTGGGTGGGATGTGGACATGTTATCCCAGTTCCCACCCACAATATCCGGCAATAACCCGAAGCGACATGGGTTTTCTCGTGATGGTGTTCACTTTTACTGGTTAGCGAAATACATACTTCAACATACCCGACCCGAAGAACTTCAAATGGCTCCTGATTCGCGTTTTATGCAAGTCATGCAGCTCTTGAAATCTGTCAGGGCCTGGGTCATGTCTGATGGTGCTTCGCGTGGAGAAGAATTAGGATCGATTGGAGGGATTGATGATCAATATGGTGCAATGGATTTGACGTTGGAGATGGCAAAGCTCTTTACGCCGCTACCAGATGTGGTGGAGGACGCTGGCACAGCGTCTGTTAAAACGGACATCGGCACCTCAGGTGTAACCGCATGAAATGATTTCTCGAAAAGAAAAAAGTAAAATGGGGAGGGGGGCTGCATTCGGAGGCGTTGCATTCTGATTTTCTCTTATGTTTCTGGCTCACTGGGTTCTCGTGTTGACCGTTTCCAGAACGGTTAATTCGCTTTCATATGCATCCATGGTCGGTATTTTTGATTTCTCGTTTTTCAATGCATTTTCGCCGAGGATAGACGGTTAGGGGAGGAGTTGTCCGCTGCATTACTAGACTTTGAACAAGATAGAGAGGGAGGCCCGCCGATAAGTGGTGGGCCATCACGACTTCATGGCTTGGGCTGGTTAATGATGTTTGCTCTTGACACGCTCGGTCTGTTTTTGTGAGTGAGGTTTGTGGTTAAAAGGAAAGATGGGATTAGTGGTCGGCTTCTATGAAGGCGTCATGTACTGTCGAAAATGAAGCGCGATGAATAGATTGGCACGAGATGCAAAAACTCTTTAGTATTGCTTGATTGAGTGTGAAAATGAAGAAGCAAAAAAGCTCCCCATGCGGATGTATCTACATGTCTAGCTTCATCACGGCTCTCAACGTTTCTGCTCTTCGTTATCAACAGCCACAATCCTGGGTGTGTACTGATTTAACTTGGCTTTGTCCTCCTCTGTCGGGGTGTAGCCAAACTTCTCTTCTGCGCGGTCCGACAGGTAGAGGCCAGCCGTCCCCCAGGCGATCACTGCAAGGCCCACACCGGCCCTAGTCTTTGGAGAGAGGTTTTTAAATGCTCTGTGAAGGTGTGAGCGGAGACTCCAAGCACGAGTAGAGACCCGTCAGCATGCCCGCCCACCAGGCGAGCCGAGGACGACATACTTGAACATGATTACCGACTTGTGTTAAGGGGAGAGACGCCTGCAGCATGCATGATACGGGATCGCTGGGGTTCGTCAGATTCATCATCAAGTTATTGTATGCGGGATAAGCCGAGAGAGGACTCACAGTAAACGGGGGTTGAGTGGATGAACGAAAGATCAGCTTGAGCACGCAGTGTTGATTGACCAAGGAAAGTTTGACAAAATCTGACCTGTCTGTGGTCATGATTATAAAACCACGGGGAGTGTGTATATCCGTGAAGAGACTCGAACCCCACGCTTGCCCCTCTTGTCTGGTTTTATACGTATCTACCTGTTCAAGCCGTCAGGCATTAGCTTTCAAGGCCATATCCACCTTAAATGCAACAATGGTGGACATTGGGAACGGATGAAGTTGTTTTAAAGGCTTGGCACATTGCAAGTTAAACTGTGGTGTAATTGCTGATCAACAAGTCTGCTGCTTGGCGTTGAGCACTCCTTAATCCTATGTTTTTGATAGGATGACCCAAGCAACATGTAGGGAATACTTATATCCAAGATCGCTGTTTCGTTTTGGTTGTGGATTGATGGAATTGTTAATATACTATTCTGAAGCTATGTCAAAATCACTTGGTTGGACTAAGGAGATCCCTGGGTTCTGTTTAGACCCGGAGTGGAAGAGAGAAAAATAATACGAGAGATTTTGAAGTCTGAATAATTTTTTATATGGACCATCTATTTAATTCAGTCTTTGAATTGGTACCACATGGCTAGAATCGAAGGCGGCTTCCGAAGCTGAGCAAGGAGTGGCAGGCCCTAGACAATACAAACCCATAAGAGATAAACATCGTGAGATTAAGCTATGTCGTAACACTATATTCTATACTCTTTCTTTTGGGGCATTTTATTTAATAGTTAGGATTGAATATGGTCTTTGTTTTGAGGTGCGCGCATGTGAATACACTTTCTAACATTCTACTTATATAAAACATTGAAACAAGAGGTGGACTTTTCTTCTTTTTTTTTCAACCCTGTCATTAGATCTAAGACATTGAAAAAGGCGACATTCGATTGGATACAATATGTCGGTTCATCAGTGCCCATCATGTTTCCCAGTCACCTGTCTAGTAGCTTGGGTTGAACTGGGGAGAGACTTTTATAAACGTTTGTGTTATTATATCTCAAGGTAGTTCTACTTGGGAAAATTACTTTATGGCGTGGAACCGCTCTACTTATGTCACTTGCTTGTATTAAAAATGGCTATACTGCCCTTGGTCCCGATAGTTTCGCCTGGTTAGAGCCTGCTGCTGATTTGTTCATTTGGATCAACTTCTCGGGTACCCTTCGGTAACTGGTAAATTTACAATACATTTCAGCATGGAGAAATTCTATCGGAATGATATACTGAAATTGTCTCTCATTTCAATGACGAACCCGCTGTAACGATTCATCGGATGCCTGGAGAGACGAGTCGCCGGAAAGCGGAGAGCTCGTCTTACTCGGCATTAGCGGCGTACCCAAATTTATCCGGATCGATTAAAACAGCCAATGCTTTAGATGGGGGCGAGAAAAATTAATGGTAATGACATTGAGTATATTTCTCTTCATGATCTACTGATGCACAAAATCTTCCAGGTTTAACCTCTGCGACCAGAGCGTTTCTTTCAAACCCCATTTTTACACGCAGAATCCAGCCAGAACAATTAAACCGATATTCACTTTTAAATTTACTGATTTTAATCAAAATTTTATCGGTTGTAAGTGGTATTGGGGGTTGAACTCCCGGGGAGCTCAATGTATAAATGACTTTGCATCCATACTAGAGTCCTCGAATTCATACTTCGACTGGCCTGAGGATGCACCTATATATAGTATAGTGATATGATAAATGATTCAAGATACGTCAACATAACCACATGTGGCAAATTGATGTTCAAGATTGAAGTAGAGCTGCGGAGTTGCATGAACCCAATCCTTGCACAGTATGAGGAGTCACAAGGGGCACGAAATATTTTGCAAATACACCCCAATTGCAATCATCGAATGATATACATGTAAATCGAAACACTGTAAGATTCAATATATTATTGAACCTCAACATTGTTGTGTAATTATCCAGGTGGCAGACTTACATCTGGATTTGAGGTTGAGGATATATTCAAAGAGGTCAGCGGATATTCGCATGAACTGAACACAAATGAATCATCAATGAAACACACTCATCTCATTAATACCAATTATCCCTTGGTTCCTAATCCTGATTACAATGCTGGATAATCATTCATGGGACCCTCAGGTGCAAGGTTTGTTGTAGGTACCCCATCACCAAAAAAGAACCAAAAAAAGCGCATCTCCAGAAGGGTATTATTCAATATCCATCAAAATAAAGGAAGGGTCCAGTGAACGTGCTGTATGACATAGAACATGACGGTGTACAAGATTCTGCCATTATTTGGCTAATGTTGGAGAGTTGGCCAAGCACATCGTGGTGGGAGAAAACCGGTTTCTGCGAGTTGTCGCATGGCAGCGCTCATCTTACGTCGCAATGGCACGTCACACTCCAACAACTACGAGGCGTAAACCGGTTGACTGACACCAGGTTTTATCGAGAAGGCAGGGCGCCAGATGCTTTATATTCATATGTGATGGACCATTCTGTCTTGAAAACCCATAGTTGGGACATCATCAACGGCTTGAGAATCACGCACATAACCAATCCATACATCCTTTTCGAAACACTCGGGCTCCCAGAATGGAATCTACGCTTGTGTCAGTATTTGCGAGTGTGCTCCTCGTCCTCGTAGCTGTCGTCGCTGTTATGTGGGCAGACAATGCGGGCTACTTTGACCTCATTAAGGCAAGGCTTGCGTAAGTGAACTACATCCCCTCCCTCCAAAAGCAAGAACTTGGGGGATATCGCGGGTGCAAACAGCTGAGACATGTCACAGAGCTTACTTTGCAAAGGCCAAAGCAAAAGCAGCAATGTCCGGTGGCCAAAAGCAACTTCAAGAGCAAGGGGCAACGGTGGTGGGTGAGGGTAACGAGAAGACAGGTGAGTGGAAAACCAACACAGCCAAGTCAAACCCCGCAGGGAGGTCAAGGGGGATGTGAGACATGACAAGAAGGCTTGAGAGCTGACGTCTCCCCAACAGATGCGGCTCAGAGTGCCGTCGGGTCAGTCGGGGATGGCCTCGGGCTCGGGGAAGGGGAAGGCGAGTTGAAGAAGCGACTGTAGTGATTCATCACATCGAATCATTTGCCGCCGGGTATATCCTTGCCTCAAGAATTAAAGTGTAACCGGGGCTGCATATTTGTCTGCAAGAATAGAGGGTGGCTTTCAAGCATTGCGGCGCCTCCCTTGCCGTCTTGCCGCGGTGGCTCACTCTCCGCTCTCCTGCAAACGCGGCCTTGTCCGGGAAGCGCTCTATCCGAAAGACCAGGGAATGAGGGTTGAGACCCGGTGGTTTTTGAGATGATACGTATACGAGTCTTGGGACATTTTTCCAACAAAGCGTGCTCAGTTCAAAGTGTGTTGGCAGTTGTCGATTGGAGAATGAGGAGCAGGATGAGACACCGGGACGCCAGCGTAGATGAGAGTTTGAGACAATTCCGAGTCGAAGGATGCGTGGAAGTGTCTGACGGTGACTTCAATTCACACGAGTCTATCGAGATTTAGGTACATGTGTGCCAGGGGCTTGCTTTTCCCGTACTTTTTTTTTTCTTCGAGGGGGGAGTAGCATGTCTAGTATCAGAATGAATGTGCTTGGATAATTTACAAACATCACGAGTTGTCTTGCAAGACGACGAGGATCATCATTATGGGACATGGTTAAGAGGCGCCGAAATTACACGCAGCGTTCCCGCATGCAAAGGCGCTTTGGAGCCGAAATCGATGACGGCATGAACGGAAAGATAGGGCCAGTGTGTGGTTCTCGTCTGCATTGTAAGCAACCATGCAAGATAATGCATCAGGTTGAATGGACGAGGGAGCAAAAAAAAAGTTCAGAAAAAGAAAATAAAAGAAGCATCCAGAGAGAGGACGACACGCAGCCGAGTGGGGATGCAAAATGCCGTGGTTTGATTGTCAGAACAAGGCAAAGCTGAGGGCGGGCATTGGTGCTCCCCACAGCAGCACGGTGCCAGCCCCTCCCTTCTGTTTGTCTCCTTCGTAGGGCGGTAATTTGGAGAAATGAGGTCTAACTGCGGATAGGACGCATAACGGGAACCGGCTTGATCCTTGTTTCAAGGGGTTGACGGTCGAGCATTCCTCAAAACGGTGCGCGGAATGGGCCAGGAGGTAAATCGGGAGCGCACATGAGACAAGTGCCAGAAGAGAGTCTAAAGATGGGAGTTATCGAGTCTCAACAATAATTAGAAACGAGACTCGGACTGAAAAAGCAGCCAGGAGAACACGCCTCGTCGCAGAAAGAGAGAAAGGGAGGCAGTGACTTGGGGGAAAAGTGATGCAGGGTTCACCTTACAGTGTAAGCACCATGGCTCGCTCGGCCGACCCAAGCTGCATGCAGCTAATAAAGCAGCATGCAGGCGCGGAGAGGACAGAACTACTGCAGCGCGTGATTAATCAGTCATTAAGGAGAGGAGCATTCTGTCATATTCTACATGGCAAATTATTACTGCATAGTCCCTGCAGCATGGAATCACCCAGAGACAAAGAAATATACCACCCGCCAAGATGGTCTGAGTTTGATCGACATTGTCACCGGCTCCCTGCTCGGGATCCTCGCATGGTATTATTGTTATTATTATTCGTCTTTTTTTTTTTTCCCTCTTGCCCTCGGCTTTGGCGCCCGGAGCACTGAGCTGCAATAACAAGACAAAACCTTACCCTGCCAAGGTGAGTGGTCAGGGCTGTTGAACGAATCCATGGGCTATCCCGTGCTAAAATTGGGTCTGGCAATCCCTCAATTAATTCCTCGTGAAGTTAATTTACGGAACCCGAGGGATGCTGCCGAAACAAAATAAGTTCTGATGAAAAATCAACGAGAAGAAGAAAAAAATCTATTTTCATCATGGCCTCGGCGGTTACGAGTCCCATCTTCGTTACCCCTTCCCCTGGAATTCGCCCCTGTCCTGACGATTGGAATGTAAATGTCGAAAAGTCCAAGCCACGGCGAATGCCTCAGCTCAGGGGAACAAAGAATAGAGTTGGGCGGCCAAAGGGAGGCGTCGCGGGCGGATAGTAGCACGCAGGATTTCAGGTTCCTGGATTCACGATTGGATGCTCATTTCACTTTTTCCTCACGCATTTTAATTGATTTTTGCCTCCCTGGCCCTGGCCTCAGCTTCGATGGCGACGCCTGATCTCACGGGGAAGGGATCTCGCCGGAACGTGGGAACCCAACGAGGGAGCCAAGGGGACCCCACCAATCTGACAAGTGGCTTGAATTTCCCGCGGGCGCCGCATGCTCGTGGTTGTTTTGGACTAGGGCCCTAGCTGGGGAGGACCCTGGGAGAGGCTGAGCGGATTGATCTCATGGATCATGGATCTTGCTCTTGGATGCCAGGCGGATAATGACATGAACAGGCGCGCACAGGACACCTAGGGCGCCAAACAAACAAACAAATTAAAAAAAAAAAAAAAATCCCTTCAGAGGGAGGGCGACAAACCATGACAGTGCAAAATGGTGGAATAATCCAGCCTAGTGCACCACCATGGTCTCTCAAGACATTCCCCTCTCTGGAAACCCGGAGCATTTTTGGGTTTCCAACGCAGCGGGACGGTGCCGTGTTAGTCGCAAAGAGGAGCGACCCGGCGATCACGGCCCTTGAGTCGCAGCAAGGGCCTCTTCTAACCGATAAAAGAAGATCGATGGCGGGAGAGGAGAAAACTTGCTTGCTTTTATTTGCCGGTTCGCCACAGGCTGCAACGCCCGATTGGTACCATCTGAAGGGTGGCTTCGGCCTTTCTCTGTCACCTGTCGGTATTGTCGTCAGTAGCGAGTCGCGCCATGATGGTGATGATGGGGATAGTCCCGTATTCTCAATTGGGGCTGTTGAAACGCAATGTATCCGTACGCAGTGCTGACCAGGTTTCCAATTCGCCTTGTCGATTCTCCATTGGATGAAAAAAACATTGTGTCCCATTCGATGGGGGTGCGCCAGCCTTCGAGCCCCCGAGTCACATCGCCTAGCAAACAATCCCCGGGATGCCTTCCGCCCAGTCCTGGTTTTACATGGCGTTGCATTCCAACGTCACCACAGAGGCATAAGCCTGTTTTCGCTTTCTCGTCTAATTTTTTTTATGTTTTATCTCCTCGGGACGTTATTTACGTTTCCGCGCTCCTGGTCAAGCATTGCAACCCAGGTACCTGTAAATTACTGTGTGCAGGGACCCAGATGCGGACATGAGCGAGGTATTGTGAGGCGAGCCGAAAGTCCCCTGCGCGGTACTCACGACGTTGCCAAATGGGTTTTGTCAGCCAGTGAGCCAGCGAGCCGGCCGCCGAGGAGGAAGGGGTTCGGTCAGAGACAGTAGTCTCAGCATAGCGCGAAGATCACAGGGCAGCGGATTGGCCAGACGTTCGATTTGCATGTCTCGTAGGGACGACCCGAGTAATAAAGCAAACGGCAGCGGAATCGGAAGCACTCCGCCAGCCCGGCCGAATACAGTGTTCCATGTAGGTCTGGTAGAAACAAACACGGAACGGGAATGGGAAAGAGATGATGGTAATTACCTGACGTATCCGTAACCCGATTGTTCAATGTGTTGTCTTTTTTTCTTTTCTTTTCTCTTCCCTATTCGGAAAGGAAGTTCGCATTTTCTTTCTCTCTCTATCTTCCACACTTCCGTCTCCTATCTTGTACAGTGTTGCGTTGTTCTTTTTTTTTCCTTTTGCTTTTTCTTCCTTGCTTTTTGGCGGCACAGCTGCCACACCCTGTGCTTCATTCGCTGCAACCGGCGAACCACCCAGCAGACATGCATGCGCTTTGATGCACCTTGGCCGAGCTAGTTCGTCCCATCATTGTTTGACGGATACCGGCCTCCAATCTGAGGGCCGCAGGTAATTTCGAAAAAGAAAACCTTGAGGAAAGAGACCTCAGAAGCACCGAGAAAGAAAGGGAGAAAAAAGGAAGAAAAAAGACAGCAGATCCAGGGTTCGAGGTACCTACCCGACCAGGGGCAGCGGCCAACTAGTTGACACCCAGGTATGTATGTCTGATCTCGTTAGCTGTCGCCTTTCATCCCATGCCGCTATTGGACTGCAGTGCGCTGTGCGGTGCGGTGCGGTACGGTGCGTCGCGGTGCAGGATCAGAGTTGCGTTACGGGGATTAAGGATGACAGGGCCCATTTCTCATCTCAAAGCCCAATTCGACGAATATCGCCCGCCTACAGATGCAACACTCCCCGAACGGCCGTCCTGGCTCCTCCCAGCTGCAAGTGCTGCTCCAAGTGGCTCCGTTGCCCCCCGTTGCATCACATCTCATTCCCATCCACCCCATGCCCCCAATCCAGATCCGATACTCTTAGCCCCATCCACCCATCCATCCTCCCTCTCGCCCTTGCCAAGTGCCCCTCGCACTCGCCCCTATCTGGTGTCATTGGCCACGATCCCCGGTGATGGTATGGCACCGTGTCGTCTGGTATGGTAAGGCAGGCCGGCTGGTATTGGGTCAGCACACTGGCCCATTGACCATTTTGCGAACCTTTCCAGGGCACAGGTTCAAAATGCATTGCTCTGCAGCCCACTGCAGCATGTAATCCAAGCGGTGCACGAACTAGCTCGTCCACCACATGCACACCACTGTGTCCAGACTTTCAACAGAGTGAGGCGCACAGCCGCGCATACGCGGCCTCCGAACAAATGAATAGGGTCTCAAAACGTGCCAATCCGGGGCTAACAAGAGCTCTTTTTAGAGGTGGGCAGCAGCTGGCACGCTCGGTGCAAATCCCTAGGTACCTCCTGCTCAGCACCAAGACCCGCCGCAACTCAACCGGCACTAGCTCGCCGCCCCACGCGACTCGTCCCCCGGGGACAGCGGCACAACAAGGCGAAAGAGGAGAGGCCCCATCGAGGATCATCGTCGGCAGCATGGAGTCAGTTGCGACGACGTCGTCCCTCAGCATAGGGCGAGGACCGCCACAGGGAAGAGGGCGCTCAGCTACGGGGTCGGCAAGAGCGACGACCTCAGGCAAAAGAACAAGCATCGGCATAAGCTCGAATAATAAGGCATTTCGGGCCATGGCCGCCTTGGCCAACGCCAGGGCCAACAGCAATATTAACGGCAATTCCAGCAATTCGAGCACCGGCACAGTGGGCTCGGGCATCGCCAGTAACAGCATCGACAAGCGACAGAACAAGGGGGGTTTTGGCATCGCCAAGTCCAAGGGAAGCAGCCCAGCCACAGCGACGACTTCATCTCCAAATCCAACGGCAGCAAGTACAACCGTGCCATCATCAGTATGTCTACATCTCCTACTTTTTTCTCCTTCCAGCTTGTTCCCTTTCCTCTTCCCATCCTTTGCCCCGTCGCCGAGGATCTCCCTGTACTTAATCCTGTATACATGCAACTCCAATAAAC
>NAGG01001675.1:0-10073 GCA_003031705.1 Calonectria naviculata
AAGTTTGACAACGCCTCGCGGCGAGCCACCCACCAACTGAACAAGATGAATGAAATAACCTAGTATAAATAACCTAGCAAATGATAGAAATAAGTTTACTTATCATTCTGGCGCTATATTTTTCTTTAGGCTTTATATTAGAAAACCAGAGAGGTGGTCGCAATTGAAAGATGTCACCGGTGTTGCCAGACTTTTGGCACCTCATTTTAGGTCAACTTTGTTGCGCTCCCAACCTCCCAAAACTAGACCTTTGTGTCAGATCGAAAGTCGAATATTTTAGAGAGGAAAAGAGGCTAGAATATTAACACATAATGAGAGGATTTATCTCATGATAGGTAGGGGATGTGGCAGTGATGGTCGTGTTTCAGCCTGCGCTGCCATCCAACACATCCCAAGATGCTCAAGAATGTAATGCCATAATCAATATTGTAAACATTAGCTATGCAATACCTATATCTGCACAAATATGGTGAGGCTAGTTAACCTGTTATATTACACCCTGTACTCCTTTCTCCATAGTGAATACATCAGACAGATAACCTTGACTCTGTTCGCCCATCTCCCTGCTTCCGCCGCAGCGAGGCCCGGCCCCATCCCTACCCGACAAAAATCGCTAAACAAGTATATGTCGATATTTTGGTGTTGAAATGCGTAAAAATCGTCTCTTGGTATGAAATTTCATAGCAGGTCAAGTAAAAGCATGCTCTTCTCGTCATCCTGTCAGAAGCATTGAAAATCTCTTCCTTGATAACAACTTCGACTCATCATCTTTTCCCTTCATTGTGGCATTATCACTAGGATGAAATGAACCAGGTTTCTCATGAAACTTCTTGCGTTGCCATGTCTGGAAATACAGCCAAGCAAAATACAATAGGAACGTGACAAGAGTCATTGGTATCGTGATTGCCCAGTATAGGCTGAACTGAGGTGTCAAAGTCAACCCAATGGACGAAAAATCGGAGCTGTTCTGGCCCGCTTTGTCCCAGTTGAAACAATTGGTTGAGAATAGCGCAGAGATAAAGCTTCCTGGGAGAAAAAACATTGTGACTACTGCCAGCGTCTTCATCGATGATGCATCGCGGTGACTTGACAGGGCAATATCGGTGCTATTGATACTGTCATGTTGGCCAATAAGATTAACAAGCTATCACATTTGTCAATCCTGGACTTTGGGCTCCCACTCAATTTCACTTACCGCTTCGATCTGAATCTGTACCCGCTTTAATGTGTAGATCCTATCCGTAATCTGCATTTCGAGGCGCTCTTGAAGAACGTGAGTGTGATGCCTGACAAGTCTATCTGCATCGGCAGCGGTTGGTTGGCCTGGCCTCTGGTCTGAGTGTTTTAAAATAAATTCCATCAAACTCTCAACCGTCTTGCTTTTCCTCTCTGCGCTTGCAAGCTTAGAAGCAAAGCCACTCATTTCCGCTGACAATTCACCGAGAAGACCGGACGCAGCCCCTTTTCGCTTCGACGCAAAACTCTGATATCCTGTGCGGGTTTCGACCTCTTGGATCCGAGGCTTCATATTGGCCACGGTCATTTCAATTTCTGCGCTCAGCATGAATCCAAATAAGAAGGCGGGGAACATGGGATGGCTGGAGAGGTCCGGCTGCCACTTGCTGTGGACGAGCATTTTCAAGAATGCCTTTTGCTTGCCATGGGCTAGTATGATACCGTACATGGCGGGTTCGCGACCTTGCAAGGCATTGTTGAAGGTGCGGTGCGACCACACAGAGGCGAGTTTAGGCGCATAGCAAAATGCATGTGCCTGTTGCTCAAAATTCTGCCTTGTGACCTTGGAAAACGCGGTATTGGCGCCAGAGACGCAGCTCAAGCAGTAACTATAGGCCAGCTCCAGGCCAAACTTGGATAAGATAGCAGACAGTGTAGGCCCAGGCAGACCGACGGTGACAGTGTCCTTGTCAAAGTCAAGCGCGGTCCAAACGAGGCGCAGAGCTAGTGACTCTTCATGGCCTGCCGCTGCCGTCCTCGTTTCTTCGGCGAGCCAGGTAGCTACATCTGGCACCGTGATGACGCTGTCGAATGCCTTGACTGCGCCGGTAGCATTGTTCCGCCACAGCTCAGTGACCTCAAATGTGAGGACGTCGGGGGAGTCTCGCGGTTTCCGGGGATTGAAAGCAGCAATCTTTTGATATATTTCATCCATAGCGCTGGGTCGCGGGGTCCCCTTCCGAGAAGAAAGAGCAGAGCGCCGGCGCGGCCGTTTTGGCTTGACTAGTAGCTACTTTCGAAGTAATATGCGCAGGGCTCGTGCCAGGGGCTTGGCGGTAGCTGGGAGATCAAACCAGGCCAGGGCAAATTGAGGACGTAATATGCGCGAAAATGGGCGCAGCAGAGCGACAGGGCCAAGAGATGTCACACGCGGTCAAGGGTGACAGGTAGGAGAGGTGGTGATCGGAAAGAGGCCATCACTCAGCTGAACGCCTGGCCAGATGAGAGGCAACAGAGTGCGAACCAGCTGTTTAAGCTGGTAAGGCTGGCCACTGGTAGGTCTGATCGCGACCGGGGTGGTGATCCCTCTGTGACATTTCAAGTAAGTGCCGCGAGATACCCACCAACCGCGCCTCAATTCATTGGTCTCCTCTCGTATGTGCACCCGGCCAGAAGAGAGAATAGCAAGCTCTCATGGCCAACGGCATATTCGCTCTACGCGACACAGCGGAAGAATACAACTTGCTAGGCGAGGGCTGTCGTGCGTGACTCTGTTGCTGTGGAGGTGGGTTCTATTTCTGAGGCTGTGCCGCGACATGGCGCAGGTTGCTGCATCAGGTATTCGCTCGTTTATTTAGCCCCGGTCTAGATTTGCGGGTTGCGACATAGTCGGCGGCTATTTGTGATGCAGCACAACGGTGGAGATCAAGGGACTCTGCCTCCGCCATGTATTGGTAAAAGTGAAGTAACCTTGAGCGACATGAGTCTTGTATTTTTTGCTCTTGTTTTCCCTCTTCTTGTTAAGTGTTTACGATTTAGAGGATCCGTTGATGTGCGATATCAGAAGGCGAATATCAATATAACCTTTTCTTGGGCCATCTGTTAGATGCGATCGGGGTTACACTCTTCAATGATGCATTAGACAAGAATGCCTTATTGACAGGCACGATTGATGGAAACGACTCCTATCTATATTCGACTCCCAACGCATCGTCTATATCCTGATCACTATATTGAATTACTTTGTAGCTGGCTTGTTCCATTCATTACAGTCACGATGACAAAGGGAAATGTAAAAACGTCCTACTGTGGAAAATGGAAGCAAAATCCTCAAATGATATTAGAAGTCATTCTACATAGAACATGATAGCTTGGTTTGATCTCATTTGAGACGTGAGCGAGGACCAGTCTTTGATATCCAGCTGCGCACTAAACAGAGTTACACCGACTTGCCTCCCAACTTTTGAGCACCTTCTTGTCCCTCGTTTTTTTTTCGCTTCCGTCAGTAGACTAATTCAACTACGTATCATTGAACAGGCACTCGGGACGATCATTCACAGTGTGTTAAGCTCAAATTAGTAGCCGGATGGACATTGCCAAGAGATTGGGGGCGGTTTCAGCCAATCCTACACGATCGCGCCGGGATGGGGGTCACGGCTGTGGCCGCAGGGCGGCTACGGCAGATTTCTAGTGCAAAACACCACGTTAGCTCCACTAAACTGCTCCCCCAGAACCCACGCGAATCCACAGGATGAAACGGCAGCCCTGCTGTGCTCAGAGCCAACAACCAACATGCATATCAAACCTCAGTTGAGCCGGGGGGGCCCTTGTGGCCCTTGCGGCCCTCGATCTTTTGTACCTATATCTCTACGCATTCCCCTAATGCAGTGTGTGCGACGTTCTTCGACTTGTGCTGCAGTGCACACAGCTGTTGGCCATGAGCACCCCTCAAGAGAACACCCAGAAGCTACTCCCAGAAACACCATCTGAGGAAAATGGCCCCCAGTACATTTTCCCCGAGTGGCCTAAACGGCCGGCCACGAAGAGTTGTAGGCCCTACGACATTTTTCTGAATGTACTCTCCATCTTAATCGGACTTCTCCTTGTCGTGTATATTGTCCTCCTGATTGCTGCCAACGACCGACCTACCAAATACATGCCCGGCATTGTCTCATTTCTCCGCGAGTTTTCTAACTTGGTAAGATCTATAATACACAGGTTGTTATTGTTTCTCATCTTGTACGTTAACACAAATCAGAGTCCAACCGCGATGCCAATTATCTTTGCATTCGTAGTCGGTCGTGCCATCAGAACCATCGCTCATTGGAGATTACAACAGGGAGAGCGCATTGGCTTGCTCGATCTATTGTATGGCTCAAGCACCGTCATTGGAACAGTTACGACCATGTTTGATGTCGGAGAATTTAGCTTTACTGCACTGATATTGGTCTTGACTTGGGTATTTTCACCAGTGGGATCTCAATCGGCTCTTCGAGTTCTGTCGATTCGCTCTAGCAGCCAGATTTCCTTCAACACCTTCCCCTACTTCAACTCCAGTACAACACTTCCTGAGCGATACATTGGAGCCGATGTAGGACCAAGCAGCGCTCCTGCCATCGCTCAATTTCTAACGTCCATTGGTGCTCCCAATAGCACAAAACAGTCAAGTTTAGACACTTGGGGAAATCTCAAGATCCCGATCATTGAAAAGCTTCCTGGATACAAAGGGAAAGATTCAAAGGAATGGATCACTATCAATACAACGGAAAGCAGCTCAGAAGCGCCCACATACGCAAGTCTTATCGGTGTACCAGTCGCTGCCATTCCCTCGGGACAAAACTCGAGTTTTTCGATTGAGACGTCATACCTCAATCTTGACTGCGACACTCTGGAGCAAATTAACTATAACGAAACAGAACCTAGAAAGCAAGAAATGTTCAAACTTGCCCCGGAAGGTTGTGAAGAAAATAAGCTGTGGCGTGGCACCCCGTGCAACTGGACAATGTCCTGGGGGATGATGGCCACCATACCCTATCCTGGAGCAAATGTCAATACTTCACGACTTCGATGTGATGACCCGGATCCTAGCGCTCGAGAAATTCTTTATTTGGGTTACGATGTTTACAATAACACTTATGCCAAATGCTCCTTGAATACAACATACGTTGAGATGAAGGTTGAGTGCACTGGTTGGGAGTGTATTTCGACTGCCATCCGCCCATCTACGAGAGGAGGAAATCCAAGCTCAAACCATACTTTCTTCGACGGGCCATGCGATACCATAAAGCAATATACATTTGCGTACTATATGCAAATGTTCAACATGCTTACTTTAGCCATCCAGGGGAGCAGAGGCCAAAGTCCCTCTTTGATTCAAGCATACTTGATTGATCCATACACGGTGCTCAACTCAACAGCCATATCGTATCAGGCTTCTGTTTCGACTCTTGCAAAGCCAGTATTCAGTCTTCGGCTAGCACAAATTTTGAACACCTTTTGGATGAGCCTTGCAGCGACCGAGGCTATTTTTCTTGGCCACCCATCAAATTACGATGACTTAACGAAGAACTTTCAATATGTAATGTTGACTTCAGATTCCAATGCAACAGTCTCGAGCTCCATTACAAGAGTTCATTGCGATTATCGATGGATGGTTCCACTTATTCTTTCCACGGTCATCCTACTCATCGCCGCTCTCGTCACAACAATGTTGGATTTGGAGCTCCGCGTACCCAAAATGCTTATGAACATTACCACATTGACCAGGGGCAGCCACAAGGATTTCTTCCTGCCACCTGGCGGCGGTGGGCTTACTGATGAGAGGAGGGGGAAGTTAATACGAGATCTTAAAGTGAGGTTAGGAGAAATGGAAAGTCATGAACAAGGCGACTTGGGGGTTGGCATTTGTGCCGAGAGTGGAGGCAGCGTATCGACAGTGAGCAAAAAGCGACCGTTATCGGGAATCGATAAATAATGTTTTATTTTATTTGTATATATTTTACCTAGAAAGAATTTACTCGCTGCATTGCTGAAGCAACAAGAATCTCAAGTACGACGACCTAGTGTACGAAATATCCAAACTAAAAATGATGAGTCAAAAGTATGACAACGCCTCACGGAAGGCTACCCGACCAATTCAACAAAATAAATAAACTAAACCCGCATAAATAGCCTGGTAAATAACAAGATTATATTTACTTATTATGCTAGGGTTATGAGATATTATTTATCGTTTTGGGCCTTAGATTGAAAACCTGGAGAGGTCGTCGTAATTGAAAGGTGGCGCTGGTGTTGTCAGACTTTTGGCTCGTCATTTTAAAATGCAGTCTGGTGGCTCGTTGGTCTCGCTCTGATCTCCTATGCCGCCCTGCGCAGGTAGTTACTGAAAGAGTTCCCATGCAGCGCTGTAAGTCGGTTCTGATCCCCGGTTAGTTAGATGCTATGCCAACCTTGGGAATTCGCATCGAACTGGCCGCAGCGGTATTAGATGAGACATATGAGGCACTTATGTGCTTTTTTTATGCATGGCATCTTATCCTTCGTATCCAATCCATTTTCTTGCTTTCTGTTGGTGCTTTGCCCAAACTGTCCGGCGGGGCTGTAGGTCGTGCTGTTATGTTCATTTGGATGGTAGACTAGGAGCCGAATTCAGACCCGGTTTTGGGGGCCAAGATACCCGGGCGCAGCAACGTCGCTTACGGCGATCAAATGTAAGACGATATCCTCCTCTTCCGATAGGCTCAAATTCGTATGCACAGGTTCGAGTTCGAACTGCTGTCCATGCTTCCCGCGTCACTTCAAATGTTCTTTTCGAAACCAATCATTTATATAATAGTCCCATGAATGGGACACATAGTCAAATCAAGTCTATGCAAGATCTTGACTGAACAGCTAGAGGTGTTATCATAAACCACAACCTGATTTGCTCCATAACCCGCCACGGTATTTCCCCGATAAATGACCTTATCCAAAACCCAAAATTCCCAAATGGTATGCTTCCCTAAGCCTAATGTGATGCAACTCCGTTCAGTTCAAACTCGTTTTCGAGGCCTGCCCGAACTTGGTCTTGTTTTTGGCCTTGTATCCCTCGGGTCAATAACCCTAAATATTCTTGGAGGTAGTGGTGCCATGGGAGGCATGACGGGGGGCTGGTTTATCAATCCAACGCCATGAGCGGGAGGAGGCAATCCTGTAATATTGGGAGGTACCATGTCGTATGTTGCCTGTGGTATACGGGGCCACATAGCCATGCTGACATATGAACCTGGTTGAATCAATTCGTCCCAAAACTCTGGTAGAATTATCATAGGGCGCATGTGCGATGTGGTTGCTTCGTTGTTGTTATTTTGGTTTGTGCCACTGTTACCATTATTACTACTATTATTCATTTGGTTGCTGCCACTACCGATGCTGCTGTTATGGTTGAAATTAATCCCGTTTTCGTGACCAGCGGATACCTCATGGCTTCCGTTGCTATTAGAATCATTGCGGGCTCCATGAGTTGGGTTAAAGGGGCTCGTAGGCTTGGTGCTCTTCCGTTTTGGAGGCTCAACCGAAGATGGTAACGAGACATGGAGGCTGTACCGGCCGTTGACCACGGCATTTCCTAGGACACTCTCCAAACCCTCGGCACCAAGACCCATGAACTGGGCATCAATCGTCATCTTCATGCCCTGTCATTTTGCGTCAGCGAATGAAGAGAATAGGAAACCCACGAGGTTCCTGTTTGACTTACATCCCACGTTTTGGCCCTCCTCCAAGGAATAAGCATTGTTCGTCCTAGAGAGTCCTTGAACCTGATGGGCAACTTTTGGGCCGGTCGTTCTGGGTCAAGTTCCCACGGGACTGGCTGGCCGTGAGCCAGCCCCGCGGTTGATACTGGCGTAGTATCCGGTCCGAGTTGATGCGGGGCGGTTGACGAAGAACTCGCTTCAGTAACTATAGGATCTGAGGAGTAATAAAACTGCTGGGGTTGCTTGCCCTGGTCGACTATTGAAGGATCTGGAAAGTGATCTGTGATGTGGACTGATGAGATATCAGGCAGAGGGGAGGAGAGAGGTGGTGGAACTTCTGACAAAGTGGCGTCGTCCATGGCGACGAGGCCTGGTGTGTAGAGGGCTGCCTGGGGTTGTTTGCCTTTGTCTACTGTGGGCGAGTCCGGAAAATCGGTTTTTGGAGGATCTGTGTGTGCTTCTGGGGATGTCTCGACTTGTGGGGCAGGCGAGTGAGGCGAGGCAGTGATGTCAGTGGTGTCTGGATCTTGGCCAGCGGAATTCTACCATGGGCATTTAGCAATTGGGTTGGGGATGGGATAAGGCGCAAATGAGGCCAACTAACCTCTCCCTCGTTTTGGCTTGGGTCTTCATGAATGGCGCCCGCATCAGCACCAGTTGCGCTGTCCACGTGAGGCGATTCAAGATCAGACGCTGCTGCAGTGGCCAGGCTCTGATCCACCTCTTGCGCGGGGACGGCGGCGCCACAGCCTTGTGCCTCATCCTCGGGCTCCATGATTACAGAGTGAATAGTGTAGCGAGGTGCGGCGGCCCGTTTGTCTGCCTAGGCTCTGGGAAGGCAGTTTTTCGGGCTCCTAGCAAGCGTGCATGTACATGTAGTTAGTTGGGTGATGGGCAAAGTCGCTGTGGACGAGAGTGGTGCTGTCGCGGAATGCTGCGCAAGGCGGCAGGCTGGCTTGATTGGCCATGGACGGCCTCTGCGCAGCCCCGAGGTGATTGGATTGGGGCATCTCAGCTAGCTGCAGTGGGCGGATGCAATGCAACCAACAGACAAAAGGCTGAGGGACCAGTTCTGCAGTGAGCGGCTACGGCTTGGGATTTCATGTACTATGTAGATGCGTTGTGTTATTTCCACGAAAATCGGGTGAGACGGAGGAGGAATCGCACAGGCGAACAGTAGCGAGGTTGCTTTCACAGCGGCATGCGCAGCCAGACAGAGGGCTGTGTGGCATGGGTACTACCTTTAGGGCACTGAGACATCTACTAGCCTGGCACAGCAAAGGGCGAGTCAACAACGAATGGTTTAGACAAGACAATGCGATGGGTTCACTCCTACGACTATGTATATGACAGTTTTTGTCATTCGCTTCACCACCCGATGCGCATATGCGCCGCATCTGCAGGTTGAGGCTTTTCTTTGCCCTTCTCTGGCTATCCATTGCGCATGCAAAGCCTCACTCCCCCCATTGCCAATGCAACAAGTAAGTCCCTTGCAACTGGCCTAGAGCAGCGCCACTACTGAACACCCATCAGCACCAACAGTGGCCGGGCTGGAAGCTTGCGACGCCACCCACGCCGGGACATGGTCACCCCACCTCCTCCGGGCGACGACCCTTGAACCCACTGCGCTCGCGCTCGCATTCAGCTTGTGTCTGCTCCGCCGCCATCACTCAAGCAGGCAGAACCAGCGCGAGCCTATTCGCACCCTGGCCCGCATTTCGGGGCGCTGTATGTCGCAGCCGAAGTCTTCAATGCGCCAGACACGGGCATCTACATCCAACCCGTCCACTGGTCAGTGTGCACCCGGCGGCGCGCTCTTGTACAAAAATAGCAAAGCCATGCTCGCTCCCAGGACATGTCGGTATCGGTACGACGTTACCGTGCTTCGTATGAGTGGGCTAGCCCCGATAGGCTAGGTAACCATCGCCAATTCAGAGCTCCCCCTCCCCCCAGCCATGATCCATACCATCCCCTCCATCCGCCGTCTCGTCCGGTCCGACGCTCGTCTCATCCCAGCTGTGTTGTAGATTCTCGACCACCGCCCCATTGCTGACGGGACTCGTCGCCCAAGTCTGGCATCGTTCATAGTTTACACTTTGTCGCTGCGGCGCTGACCTGAAGTGAAAATCCATACAAAACAACTCGCTCCATCCTCCTGCTTCCTTCCGGCTAACATACGTCATCCCTCTCACACCCACCCTCGTCACATATCCCAGTCCAGTCCCTCCGCTCGTGTTCCCCGCTGACAGCTTCGACCTCAAGGTCTGGCCTGTTCCTCTGCAGGTCATCGCCACTGCTTTTTCCTCGTACGCCATTTTTCGCATTTTTCCCTCCTTCAAGTTTGCGATCAATCCATCCCACCCCATCCCCAAGGCCGCTCAAGGC